>NQII01008223.1:0-39850 GCA_002778355.1 Clitarchus hookeri
GGTTTCTACTTCCAATATGTGTTGCACATCAAGCTGCTTTTCTGTAAAAAAAAAAAATCCTGGAAAATGGTATATTTCCATTCCACTAATGCAGCAGAATACAAATATACGAGGGGCATTAACGTATATGACTAATTTCGTAATATGTGCCCACCTAACCTAACAGAACCTAATCCCACAATAGGTGAATCACTATTTTACATTTTTAAACTAACCTAGGAATGTAGGGTTTTAAACTAACGTACGTATTCAGGATTTTAGTTATTTAAAGGAACCGTATAACACCGGAATGAATATGAATTAACTCACCTAGGTAGGCGGCGGGTACAATTCCTCTGTCCTCGGCGAATTCAACCTTGCCATGATCTACTAAAACGCCACATAGACGAATATTACGCACTGAAGCACTCGTTCATAGGCAAATATAACACACAGAAGCACTCGTTCTTTGCTTTCTCTGTTTTTAAATCCGTTGGATTGGGACGTCACAACTCACCCCGGCAAAGACACAAAGGCTACTGAACTGCCTCCAAAATAGCTCCTGATGTATAGGAACGTGCAGCTGTAAACCCAGGAACTTCAACTAGGAGGGCGGCCATGCAAGAGGGAATAAGTGCAAGCAGTTTATACATCACCAGTTACTGTACCCATACCATATCCAACGTGCGCAGGGTCTCAAGAACACAGACTTCCTTCCCAGATTGAATTTCTGCCAGCAGATACAACACCNCATATCCAACGTGCGCAGGGTCTCAAGAACACAGACTTCCTTCCCAGATTGAATTTCTGCCAGCAGATACAACACCAGCAAGCCCTAGACCCCCCAGTTTTTAAACAGTGTGTTGTTTACAGACGAAGCTGGGTTTACCCGTGACTGCGTTTTAAAAATTTTCACAACTGTCACGTGTGGGCTGCAGTCAATCCTAATGCAGTGAAGCAGGCACTACATCCAATAAACGTTCTCGTTCAATGTCTGGGTAGTAATACTTGGAACTGTCTAATTGGACCTAATTTCCCACCACAGAGGCTAAGCTGAGAACAGTACCTACGCTTTCGGCNATACTTGGAACTGTCTAATTGGACCTAATTTCCCACCACAGAGGCTAAGCTGAGAACAGTACCTACGCTTTCGGCATGACAATCTTCCAACGTTGCTCGATGATGTGCTGTTGCAGCAATTCCGGCGGTTGCGGTTTATGCACGATGGTGCACCAGCACATTTCTTTTTACTTGTATGACTATATCTAAACAGACACTATGGTGACCGGTGGATAGGTAGAGGAGGACCTGTACCGTGGCCTCCAAGATCACCGGATTTAGATCAGTTGGATTTTTGTGTATGGGGTAGTGCCAAAAGCCTAGTTTACAATACAGCAGACATCGCCACACGTGAAGAATTGCAACATCGGGTTGTAAAGGCTTTCCAGCAGATGAAGAATGAGTCAGGATAGCTCGAGCGCAAAGCGCCCTGAAACGCCTCTGCTGATGCGTCTACGTAAGTTCAAGTGCCACAGCATTTTGAACACCCACTGTAAACGCCTTCAGTTAACATGCTCATACTATATATCCACAGACGTCACTATTGTTCAACCCAAACCGTTGTTTTTTTGTATGTTCAATCACATTTCTGTGTTTCTGAAGCTGCAGTTTTGACTTTTACTGTCTTGTTATTAATACATTAGATCAGTGTGTCACTGTTTTTGTTGGCATTCATACTTAGTAATCAGCGGCCCTAACCATCGTGCGTGCGTGCGTGTGTGTGTCAACTGCAACTTTGTTTTCAAACTAGGTTACGCTTATCCTCTGCTCATATGCTAAACCCAAAATACACACTGATGAAAACTTTAAACCAATCACTGGCCTTTCAGTGCCTGTATTGTAATGCGCAAGTATATACTGTGAACGCCACAAGTTCTGGCAGCTTGCCTCCCTAGTTTACTGTGCTTGAGCAGCTGGTACGGCCCGGCTGTGTACCCGTGTACTGTTACAAAAATATTTTTAACACGTGTCAGCAAATGTGCAAATGATGATGTGGAGACTAATGTTTTTAGCACAGCATCAGGCTGCGTGCACAGTCACCTCTCCTCTCGTTGGCTGCACCCTGCTCGCTGTAAATTCACCCGTCAGTAGTAGTTGTGGCGCCAACAGTACGCCTGTATTTAACAACATTGTTAACCTTCTTACGGCTATTCTTTAGTTTTATGGAGTTTATGTACAGTAAATTAAGTAAAACACCTACCAGCCACCGTAGTTTAATTTTTGTCAATGATTTTGTATATTTTACTTGTATGATCCAAAAACTGTAAAATTGTAATTTTAACATGTGCTTATAAAAAGTTATGCGACTTAATTTGTAGAGACAAAATTTTAAAGTGTCTATAAGTTGAATTGTGGTTTTGGGTTAGACACAAAATAATTACCCTTTGGTCCTCCAGCAGGCGTAAATGAGGTACGAAATAGTGTCGGATGTAACCTATGATGTGCAAAGCTAACCATTACAGTTATGTTATCCTGATAAATTGAAAATAGTCACCATTTACATTAAGGTAAATGTATTAAGTTTTCACTGTATGGTTTACGTGTGTGCTCCTCAGAGTTCTGGCAAGAGTTCCGTTATTGAAAGTCTGGTTGGCCGTTCGTTCCTTCCTAGAGGAACTGGGATTGTTACGCGACGTCCTCTGGTTCTCCAGCTTGTCTATTCACCGAAGGGCGACGCAGAGCACCGTTCAGCAGAAGAAGGTAAGTNTGGTTCTCCAGCTTGTCTATTCACCGAAGGGCGACGCAGAGCACCGTTCAGCAGAAGAAGGTAAGTTTTTTTTTTATTGCTTGCCATTGTTGGTTACGCACAGAATGTTTTGTACCCAAATGAATTAAAGTCCAGAATTAATCATCATTAGCACCCACAAGTTTCTGCATGATGATAAAATTAACGCATTGTTGTTTATTGTACGTGCTTTTGTTGCACTTTCGTATTTAATGCAATTAAATATATTAATTTTATTGTTGTGTGCATGGTTGTGGTTAATTGTGACTGCGACAGAAGTGAAGTGTTCAGTTAAAATGGCATTTGAACCTGTTATTGTTCTGCTAATGTGCACCACATTTTGACATTTCAAAGAAAGTGGCACCAGTGTATTTTTGTTTTGCTAATGCATTCTTCCACTTAGCTGTTCTGTTGCATGGAAGCCATGCTGTTTTAATTTGTTAAGCCTACATCAGCTCGTAACATTTACCAGAGAAGTTTAAAGCTCTTAGCCGGTGACAGTAAGGTTTCATGTNACAGCGTGTAATTTTTTTTTTTTTTTTTTCACAAAAGGTGAAAATTGATGCAAAATGAGAAACTGCCACATCCATGTTGTGTACTTGTAAACAATTTTTCCACGTAGTATTTTTTTACGTATTAAAATTTAAGTGGAATTTGAAATTAAAATGTGATGTAAATCATTAAATAATTTTAAGTCACCATTTTTTAACTGGTATAATTTTCTAAATTGTACAGGCTGACCCATTTATCTTGACCACTTACAATAACTCTGTACCGGGGCTCCTAATTTAAAAGCCGCCCAAATAACTTCACTCCCTATTAAGAAGCAGGAATAATTACATATATCCAGTTTTTGTTGTGTTTCATATAATGTAATATATTACTATGAATTTAACTGAAATTCATCTTTCAATACAACATGAGTGTATAGTGTTTTTATAATTAGCTATCAGTGTCACGGTCACCACTCTTCTGGAAAACCTGGAAAAGGCAGGGAATATTTTTGGCCATGGAAAAGTAAGGAATTTTTGTAAAATTTATGAAAAGTTAGGGAATTTTTTTTAAATAAAACCATTGAAGTACAAAATTTATTTACCTTTCAAGACAGAGAGAGAGAGAGAGTGTGTGTGTGCGCGCTGCGTGCGTGTAAAATGCAAATTTGGTTTGGAAAACCTGGAAAAGTCTGGTAATTTTAAGCAGAAATTGACTGGCCACTCTAAGTGTTAATTAACCATGACAAGTAATATATGCATCCCCGGCAACACACTTAATTTTAAGTATATAATGGTAAGATTCTCCTGGTAAGTTATGTGCACATTTCCCAGCAGCTTAAGTAAATCAAAGTAAATGTGGCCTAGTCACTCAAATGTTACAATTCAGTGATAAATATTTTTTGTAGAAAAGTTTAAAAATTATCTTTTCCTTGAGAATAGAAATAAAAATTTTGATATTAGAAAGAATTTCTAAAATAACTTTTTTTATTTCATTTCAGGGACACTTGACATAAAAGAATGGGGTAAATTCTTGCATACAAAAGGCAAGATTTACACAGACTTCGATGAAATTCGTTCAGAGATTGAAGCGGAAACGGAGAGAATGGCGGGTCGCAACAAGGGCATCTGCCCTGAACCAATCAGTTTGAAGATTTTTTCAATTCACGTGGTTAACCTAACTCTTGTTGACCTGCCAGGAATAACGAAGGTAAGTCAATGTGTCCAATATTTAAATATGTATGTTGAATTAAAAAAAAAAATTGACTCAAGATTTTAGGAATTTTATGTTTGGTAAAAATAAGTGATGCTAGGGCTATGATCAACTTAATGTAATGCATTTATGTTTGTTAACACTGTCTGGTTGATAATGTATAGTCTGTAAAATATAATTTCTTGTGCAGTAGTAAATTATGTTTTTTCGTTGTAGAACTTGTCAAGTTGTCAAAGTCATTAATGGAGCTGAGTGTTTCAGTGGTAACATATCGGACCCACATCCATGAAGATCTGGGTTTTATTCCTAGTTTGGCCATTGTTTTCCAAAACCATTGGGCGAATGCTGAGATGGTTCTTTACTGCAGTTCAAGGCCAATTCCGTTCCCCTTTTCCGATCATCCATGTGACTTGTTCCCTCTTTGGTGTCTTCATTGTTGGCGAGACTTTAAAAATGAGAATAAAGTTATCAACGCCATTTTTGTTAAAAGTTAGGTAAATTTAGACGTTTTAATATAAGCATGCAAAAATGGTCTGTTCTGTAAGAATGTTGTGTCGTAATCGGTACTGTGCTGTACTTCAAACTCCAGTGGTTGGATCAAGTTTGTGTTATACACAATATAACTGCAGTTATGTGAATCTACTGGATATGAAAAAATGTATAGTAACTAAATTCAGGGTAAATTGAAAACAAAAATGTTGTTTGGTGTGAATTATTCCAGTTGTAACCATGATATGTGATGTCTTCCGTTGCTGAGATTATATCTGNAAAAATGTTGTTTGGTGTGAATTATTCCAGTTGTAACCATGATATGTGATGTCTTCCGTTGCTGAGATTATATCTGTGTGCATTACACATCAGTCTGTAGTAGAGTTGAGAAAATATGAATTTAAATTTGGAAACAACCGAAAACTGTGATCAGCGCAGGGAAACTTATATGGTGGTGTACGACCTTTGCATTACCAGTGTACATTGAAATTTTGATGGTACTGGTTATTTTCCCCTGCTATTTCCAGTCTGTGGTTGGGTCGGCATCAGCCCCACTTNCATTGAAATTTTGATGGTACTGGTTATTTTCCCCTGCTATTTCCAGTCTGTGGTTGGGTCGGCATCAGCCCCACTTCCCTTCCACCACTCCTCTGTGAAATTTCTCTCTTCACCCTCTCTCTCATTCCCTCCTCCAATACTGTCTTCCTTGGGGCTTCTTTGTCGTGTATTTTAGCTCAGTCGTCATTTTTATCTTAGCATCTTCTTTCTTACCGAGATAGGTGGTGCAGTGGTTAAACTTTGAACTCGCATTTGGGAGGACCTGGGTTTGAGTCCTCGTCCGGCCATCCTGATTTCTTTTTTCCACGGTATCCTGAAATAACTCAAGGTGAATGTCAGGATTCCTTACTTACAGGCCAAGGTCAGTTCCCTCCTCGTTTCTGCTTCTCCGAGCAGCTTGCTCTGTCTCTAATGGCCTTGCCGTCGATGAGATGTTAAGCCCTACTGCCTACCCCATCTACCTTCTCCCCGTTCTCTAGATATGGTCACACCATTTGGACATCAATCTCTTCCCCAACCACAATTTTTCCTTGCACTAGTGTAGGCCATAAGCCAGGTGTGACAGGTAATGGTGGTGGCTTTGGCAAAATGAATGGTGCTGCATGACCTGCATCATAGCCTCTTCGTATTCAAGGGAAATCCAGCTACACATCCTTTGGTCTGTGTTGGGCTTGCTGTTCAGTGTGGTTTGTGCAGTTATCTGCATCACAACATAATCCTATATGTGGGCTGGTGGTACTGCAGTTCTGGTAGCAGCGGAGGAGGACGTCGCAGGTTTGTCGAGGCATTTTTTGGCAGCATGTCCTGTGACTGCAGGTCTATCAGCATAGTTGCTGGTAACACATTCTTTAGTAGGTTATATACTTTTAAAAAGTGCTATAGTAATGCCTCGTTATCTATTACATTATCAATCTGATGTCAGTTAAGATTTATTCTACTGAGGTTGGGAAGTTCAATGTTAATAGTTTGGCAACAAATAGTTTTTGTCACCGTATAGCACTGGTGTCATATGAGAGATTTTCTTTGTTTTTCATGTAAATAAATACAATTTTTTTAAATCTTCCAATTTTTATTATGCTGTAACTTACAAAATGATAAACTTTGTTCTTCAGACTAGGATGGGAAATTAACACAAAATATTTCCACAGGTTGTTTAGTATTCTGTAAAAAAACTGTGTTTAGAAAAACATTGTACAGCAAAAACTTACTCTGAGACAACCCCTCATGGCTTCCAGAAATAAGGTCTTCATGACAGGAAGGTCACTAATGCGACAATGAATGTGTGATACACATTTTTGCAGCACACGCTGTCGACAGGTGCAGCTGATGTCGAGAGCATCATCACCAGTGTGTGCTGTATTGCGCGTGTTCCTCAGGTGCCGGTGGGGGACCAGCCGGAGGACATTGAGCACCAGATCAAGGAGCTGGTCCACAAGTACATCAGCAACCCCAACTCCATCATCCTGGCTGTGGTGACGGCCAACACGGACATGGCGACCAGCGAGAGCCTCAAGATTGCCAAAGAGTGCGACCCGGACGGCAGGCGGACCCTCGCTGTCGTCACCAAGCTCGACCTTATGGACGCAGGTTAGCACGCGCTGTAGCCGGAGCTTACCTCGGAGTGGCAGCTTATTTAAAGATTTTTGTTTGTAATGATGCTGTCAAATTTTAGAAGTGCAGCATTTTAGGAAGCGTTATATTTTTTTACTTTATAAATTTTCTTTATATTGCCGTCTCATGTGTAATAAAATTATGAAGATTCGTCTGGTACATTGTTGGACTCTTTTGTATGTACTCTTACAGATGAAATCTTGTGAACTTTTTCAATGCCTAGGAAGAGAGATAGCGATAAGTTATATAACATATTTACCCACATACCACCTATCCCTGTATGAGACCCGCACCCCATAATTTGAATATCCTCTCAGGAAAATAATATTTTTACATATTCAGTTCTAAAAATTTGTGTTTCAATGTACAGCTGTACATGTGTTACAAAACTAAATGTGGCAATTGCCATATCATATTTATCTGAAATAAACACCACCACAAATTTTTTGGGGGAAATAAATTTGCATCAAGGAAATATAGGGAATAGCAATATATGTGATTTAGGCCAATTTGCCATTTTGGCTGCCGTTGGCCCGTGGCTGGGTGATCAATAACATGGCTGGAAACTGTCAGTCATGTTCAGTCTGAGGGTGACACAAATAGAGGAGATATTTAAACCCAAAAGGCTACTTATGGCCTGTCACACCTTCAGTGTAAATATGCGTTAATATGATAAACATGCCATTTTTTTCTAATGCAATTACCATTTAAAAAGTTGATTTGTCTGTGGAAAACATTAATAACTTGAACGAAAGCTTTAAATGTGAACCGCTTGTTTGCGGGGTCAGCTGAGCGCTTGCGACCAGTAGTTCCGAACATCACAGCACAAAAATGACATGGCCTTTTAATTAAATATCAAACAATTTTAATAGGCACATGTCTTCTAAAAAAAGAGATACCCAAGAAACTTACACTTCCCTTGTCTCCCAAAATTTTAAAAACATTGAGTAGCCCGAGGATTAGCTGGGCATCGTAATTCGATGTTCAAGTGTATCTGGCGTAAAATCAACATCATTTTTGCATGGAATATTAATTTAATACAAAAGTCGGATGTCTATCGTACAATGATACCACAGAAGGGTATCTGCGACCGCTTTTGTCACCAATCAGTAAGACAAATGTTAGCATTGGACATGGCGTACGTTTTTCTGAGCAAAAATTCTGTGTTTGATTGCCTCTTGCAAAAAAATCTGACAATATTTCAACAAACTATTAATTTATATTAATAAACGGACATCTTCTGAATAAAATTATGCCACAGAAGCGTATCTGCAACAAATTTTGTTGTCAAAATTTACAAAAACTCTAACAGAAGACTACTTGATCTTAAGTTAGAAGAGTATAGAATGATATTCAATTAAAGTTAAGTCCAACGGAAGTGAAAGGGAAGGACTTAAGGAAGATTGTTAGTTAAGAAGGAGGATCGCATATAAAGGAAGGGAACTTACCCCAGCCTCGCACCCGGACCCTCTGACGGAAGCAGCCCAAGGAACAGCCGCTGTCTGGTCTGATGTTGGTAGTAGACGACGCCGGTCCTGGTCGTTGACGTCTATTTCACACTTCTCTCCCCACCACGTGACCGTGACGAACTTTGCTTCGACTGGTTCCCTTAGAGCTTTGGAGGCGGGCTGTTTCGATTTTTGTGTTACTTCCCTGAAATGCTCTTGGATCAGCATCTTCGCCGTTGCCGGGCGTCTTGTGTGAATGCCCCGTCGACTTGCTGCAATCATTCTTAATCTGATGTTTTGATACTCCAGCAATTTTGTGACTTCTTTGCGCCATTATTCTGCCGTGTCTGCAATCGTTCTGGCTTGGCGTTAGTAAACTCTGTGGCGCCTTTTCTTAGGTTTTGCTTGGTTAGGAAGTTTGAACGGGACCAATCATAACACTGCAGAAACACTACTTTCCGAAACCCAGGTTACCTAATCTCTCGTTTCAACGGACGATAAACGCACTGAAGGTCATGTCTGCGTTATGTCTGATGNGTAAGACCACAGCAATGGTTTCACAGTCCAGAGTTGTATTTGTGAGTCAGTTTGTAGACTTCTATGCAGCTGATGACATGTCCAAAAAAAATATGAGCAATAAGTCATTAACAAACGGTAATCAAAAACCTAAGAGAAATCCAAGTCGTAATTACTCAAGCAAAATGAGAAAAGAAGGGAGTGAGAGTACAATGGCAGGGCAAACACCGAGGGTGATTGCACCACGCACTGAATCATTTCAGCTTCCCTAGGGGTGGAGTTTGGGTAAAGTTAGTAGGCATTGGCAGCCTATGGGGGTGGCATCTCTTTTTATAAGAGCTGGCCAGGCACCATACTGTGCTCACCAAGAGAAATGCAACCTGCAGAAAAAAAATATGCAACAAATTTATTTTTTGGCTGAATTCCTTCAAATGTTAAGACTTTTTTCACCCACATTTCTTACAGTTCTTCAAAAATGAGTTGTTATAGGACTGTCACTTTAAATGGGGTTGATATTGAGAGGTTCTACTCTACATGATTTTAAAATCTTTGCATTTTTGTTTCATACTTCCAAAATATTTTTAATTTTATACTTTCAAAATATTTTAAATTTTAATGATATCTTTAGTATTTTTAAACTACATTTCTTTTACAGGTGTGTTGAGTATTGAGTTAGGATTCAAATTTTTTACTGTAAATTCCTATCATAGACTATCACATATATTTGCTATCACATCAATATATGTTGATAAACCACTTATTAAACATGTGAAGTATATATTGTTTTCGAAGTCTGCTCTTTCCCTGCACAATTTCAGCATCTGCTTAAGTTTTTGACGTGCACATAGAAGCGCGACAGTATAATAAACACTTCAATTCTGTTCATCAACCCCACAAAGTTAATTTTTACTAGACAGCAAGAACTTAACTGGAATTTGACTACAAACATATGAAAAAACTAACCAAGTATCGTTGACTCTATTGAATAAGTGGCTGATAGCTTTTCTGTTGTTATTCGGAGGTTGTAATACACAATTGCTGACTGTTTTCAATGGATAACCTATCCAGATTATATAGTTTATTCGCGGTTTCTTCACACTTTTTGAATTAAACCTGTGAAAGATCACACCATGTATGACGTGCTTGATTGTTTCTTAAATATGCAATATTATATCACAAGCCTTGATATACTTCTGTTAACAAGAAAGTTCGATATTTCCATATTTTATGATATTTAGGGTTATTAGGACAGTTAATCACAATGTCGAATTATGGATTGTAAGAGGTTAAAAGAAATTACGTTCTGAACAGTTTGATACCAACATTGATATAGTTTCTTAAAAAAAAATTTTCCAGACAAAAAAATTTTTTTTTACAGGTGTCCCCTTGGTTGATATTTAGCTTTTTTTGATTTATCTTAAAACCTTTTCACCAATTCTAATTCTTTACCAAATCATATTTTAGAGAATTTAAAGGGTAATTCAATGGTATGTTGACCATTAAAATGGGATAAAAGGTGTGCGAAAAAATAAGGGTTTTAAGTTCACTGAAAATGCCAATTCCAGGAACTCATTATCTAGTTCTCCTTTTCTGGTGTCTTAATTTGGCCAGACTGGCCAATAAAGATAGCATGTTTATTTATACTGTATTTATAAATTATAATATTTAATATGTACAGTAATTATAGTGAATAAAACTGTGATAAAATAGGTACATCGGTAATGCCTAGTAAGAAATAGTTCTAATGGAAAATATTATTACACTGTGTGCACATAAATGCAGTGCGTTGGTCCTTTGGTGTAATTTTCTAGACTTAGTTAAAACTGTTTGGCATGAGGCGGAAGCATATCCTGAAAGTAGAACTTCAGCGGGGCTTCAGGAAAGTTGGAAGTAACCCTATCAGCCAATTTTACTCTGTGGTAATACATGTCCTAAAATACTCAATTTAAATTTAAAAATCACCTGGTTGGATATCAATAAAAAACTGGAGCATCATATTTTAAAATTATTAATTTAAATTTGTTGAAATATAAATATTAGGTGCTAATATAAAAATTATGTTGCTTGAAAAAATTATAAATGGTTAAATGATCCGATGGTGTAGAATTGTAGTGAATAGTTTTTTAATTAGTGTACTTTTTTCTAATTGTGTGTTTTAGTTTTCTTTTACCATTTCACATTGGTAAACCAGCAGTTTATTTTTAAATTTTTGTGTATATTTATCCAAATTATGATTATTTTTGGATTAATTGCAGGTTTTATTTAGCATTTTACTGTTTATAGTAGGTAGTGTGTAATTTAAAACTTGTCACTATTCAAGGGCTTTCTCTCNGCGCGCTCCCTTTTCTAGAGTTTTCAGCACTTTGTTCAGTTGTTAGGGTGCTCTGTAGATTACTGTAGTATGTTAATCCTTAAGTGTAGGTGCTGCCTCACGTTTGGTTATCCGTTCGGAGTATTGAAGATGCAAATTGTTCATTAGAGGTATACTGCAGACAATAATGGGGTTAGAATAATGTGTGATTTATTGGGCAAAAATATTTTAATTGTCTTACAGGAACTGATGCTATAGACATTCTGTGTGGCAGAGTGATTCCAGTGAAGCTTGGCATCATTGGCGTGGTAAACAGGTCACAGCAAGACATCATGGATAATAAGGTGTGCTATTTAGTGTTTCTTCTGTGGTGTGATTCATTTGCCATGTCTTGCAAAGGACAGATTCAAAATTCTGCAGTTTATAGCTTTGCTATTGTGCCGAAAGAAAATTGNTTCCAGTGAAGCTTGGCATCATTGGCGTGGTAAACAGATCACAGCAAGACATCATGGATAATAAGGTGTGCTATTTCGTGTTTCTTCTATGGTGTGATTCATTTGCCATGTCTTGCAAAGGACAGATTCAAAATTCTGCAGTTTATAGCTTTGCTATTGTGCCGAAAGAAAATAGAGTAAACATAAGTAGAGAGAAGTCTCAGTATCGAGACTTGCGTATTGCACAAAAAATTGTGATAGCCTTGGCACTATGAAGGCCATGTAACAGCCAGTCTAAAAAAATCAGGAATCAAATGTCTACATGCTCATTGGCAGGAAGTGAAACAAAACCACTGTTATATTTTCTATAATTGTTCACATTGCCAGAACATACATCCCTGAGATCTTTTCAACTCAAAAAATAGACACAGAAGTGTAACTGGTATTTAAGATAATGAATTTATCATCGGACCTTCATTGCGCGCAGAGGGAAAATAGAACTGTATCCTTGGTGCTTCTAACAAAATTCATTACACTCCCGGGTTGTTTGTGAAGGTGAAACTGTGATGGTTTAAGTTCGCTATAATTTACTTCAAAATGTAATAATCAAAGCTACTTTGATTTTAAATAAGTTCAAAAAGTTTTGAGGTGACGCCAGGAAATTTTGGGGGTGGGAGTGTTTTAATCTAAAATTGCTGAATCTTCAGGTAATGCCACTAGTTTGGAGCAACATATTACCATCTGCAAATACTGCCACTAATAATTTAGTATGTTTGCCAAAGTAACTGCAGCACCACTTCCCATCCTTTTAGTTTTAGCATTTAGCTTTGGTAATAATCTTTTTAGCAATTAACTTATTGTACAGTTAAATGAACTACGTAGTTTCAAGCTATCCAATCAAAACGTGCGACACATATATTTCAAAAGTTACTCGAATACCGTAAGAATGTTTTATAAAACCAACATGTTGTTTTTTGTATTTTCAGACGATTTATGATGCTTTGAAGGATGAGGCTACCTTTCTGCAACGAAAGTACCCAACACTTGCCAATAGAAATGGTACGCCATACCTTGCCAAAACTTTAAATAGGCTTCTGATGCATCACATTCGGGACTGCCTGCCAGATCTTAAGGTATGTTCATAAAAGCTTTATGTTTGTACAGAAGAACTATCTTGGTAAGCTTTGAAAAATATATCACTGTAAATAAAGTCTTTAATTGGCTACCACTAAGTGGGGGTACAGCAAAGGAAGAGTTGAGCATCCTGTTTTGTGACAACATTTTAGTAAAATCATAAGCAAAAACAGAAAATGTTAGTTTTTTTTATTTTGTGTGTAAACGGGTTTGTATATATTAAAATAAATGTTAATGAAGACAAACCTAAGTTTTTATGATGTGTTTCTTCAAAAGACAAGGTAAAGTTTTCATTTACATTTTAAAATACGTAGTTTTTACTGTTGTTAATCTTTATTATTATTTTTTAACTACTAATGTTTGCATTTAATATAAAGTGAAGTGTTATAATTAAACCAGTATAATAAATAATTGCATTAATATTATTTTGTAACAAAAATTATGCTTTAACTAACAGAACAACAATATTCTAAGCCTTCTGAAATTGATACTAAATTTAGTGCATGAAATGAAATCAAATTGAGTCAATGTACTTCACTCTCAACCATTTTGATCATAGATGTGCTGGTGTGAAATTTTAGGTGACAAGAGTTATTTATTTCTTTGTTTTTATTTCTTCATAGTTTGCCTGTTTTTTTTTGTTCTTATAAATGCAAAATATAATGTTAATACACACAATTTTGGACTGCAAAACGATATTGCAAATTGTTATAAACTTATCTTAAGTAGTGGAAATAATGGGTTTGTACCAGAGGGGTGGTGCATTTATGTGTGGAATGCAGATGCTGAGATGAATTATAAATTTCACAATTGTGTGAAATTGAATAAATTATTTAATGTGATTTTTGGTTCAACCTACCATTAAGGTTTTTTTTGCTTACATCCAGCCACTATTTGTGAGTGTGTATGTAAATTTGTGCATGCATGTTTTTGTGTTTACCATTGTCAGCATTAAAACTTGGATGCTCTTCACCATACCATGGCGATTGTTGATTTCAGACTCGTGTGAACGTAATGGTGTCGCAGTTTCAGTCATTGTTGAATTCGTATGGAGAAGAAGTTTCGGACACGAGTCAAACTCTTCTCCAGATCATAACAAAATTTGCATCCTCTTATTGTTCAACTATTGAGGGGACAGCTAAAAATATTGAGACAACAGAACTGTGAGTACACGTAACGTTCCAAAGTTGCTTGCAATGTGGCTTTAATAATGGGCTGTATCCTCCCGTAAAGATGTATTCTTGCATGCTTGTGTTACATCATCACAGCGTTGGAAAGACCTTCAAACTTCGTATTATTGGGGGGTTGGGGAAAGGGTCAATTCAGATTTTTGCATGTAGGTAATGTGGCACTTGCTATTGGGTTTTTTTAGGGTATTTGTATTTCCCCCACCATTGCATTCCATCACTGTTCCATCTCGATTTCACTTCACCATCATCAGTGCTGAAGACGCTAGCTGTTCGCAACCAAAATCTCGCTGTCTAAGCACCTCCAACAATCTTGTTGTGGGATCTGGTGGTTGAGACAAATGGTAATTTCCTTATGGTTATGTATCGTATAACTCTATTATGTAACAAGTAATATTTTTTAAAAGCCACGATTTTGCGATTTTTACTGTAACTTGAGGTGACAGTTAATACAAAGAAAATAGAGAATTATGTACTGAAAAAAAAAAATTGTGTAAAATTATTAGTTTGATGAATGAATATTTTTAATTTTTATTAGTGGAAATTTATCTTTCCTTGTTAATCCTAGGAGAGTGTGTGTGGAGGTATGGTTGCTTGACGGAAAAAAAGCGGGTGGGGGTTCTGCAAAAATTTTGTTTAAAGAATGATTAAATTATGTCAATATCATCTTTATTACTAATAACAAGCAACCATATTTAGTTTTTAATATTTTCCTATTACATTAGACCTTGATTGTACAAAGTTTCATGGTTCCTGATATTGACTTTGTAAAATCACTGGCGTTGTAAAATTGGGACAAAGTGAATTTAATCCCCCATAACCCAAAAATTGTATTAAAAGTATTTTTTTTTTGTGTGAAGTCTACATTTCCTTATTTTTGGTGTAAAAGTAATGTGTTTTTCAAATGAAATATTAATTTTATTAAGTTGGCAGTAATTTTCAAATTAAATAGTTCCCGACACAGGTATGCATATACAACTCTCCTCGTCACTGAAAATATTTAAACATTAAGTGCTGCATAACTGAGGTGAGGAGGTAGCGAGCTCCCATTCGACACGTTAATGTGATGGGGACGATCTGGTGTTTCCTTTATGGTGCGCCACGCCATTGGCACCTAGCTGTTCGCAGACACCTGAACGAGACGTTGCCGCAACGCTGGATTGGTCGAGGGGTAGCTGGTGACCAGGATCTTCATCACTGGCCCCCCAAGAAGCCAGGATCTTACCCCGTGTGATTTTCTTCTATGGGGGTACATAAAGGATCAAGTGTTTCATCTACCATTGCCGGCTAATGTTGACGACCTCAAAACGAGAATTACGGACGCCATCCAAACCGTAACACCGGACATGCTGACAAGAGTGTGGAACGAGTTTGATTATCTCGTAGATGACGTTCGGGCCGCTCGTGGTGGTCACATTGAACATTTGTGAATGTATGGTAACAAACTTCACGTTTCCATGGTTCATTTGATTGGTCAATCAAGGTTGTAGGTTGTTTGGTTTGATATTATATACCTTCAAAGTTGGGGTATTCTTTTATAGTCATCCTGTATTACAAAATACAATACATCTACCTGTTAAATAGAAACAAATTTTTTTCCATTTCAATGTGACAATCAAAAGGGAGACTTCATGCCTGCACAGGGTGTGCGTGCACTAGAAGACAGAAGATGTTCAACCATTAAAATAAAGTGGTACTTCAGTAATACTCATTTGATTTTCTCACAAGAAGTCACTGAAAATGGACTTTGCATTTGGTAAAAGTTGTATGGCCCTCTGGCTAAAACTGTTTTTTTTTGGCATCACTGAGAGGTTGTACTTATTTATCTGGGTTACTTGATCTAAAAACATCTGAATATTGAAATAAATTATTTATCTTTTAATAAAACCGCAATTTTTCTTGCAAGAAGCAACTAAAAATGGATCTTGCACTTGCTAAAAATTATGCAGTTCTCTGTTTAAACAGTATAAACTTAATTTTTGGCATTGAGTGGTTGTACGTAACTTTCTGGGGTATTATTTTATTCTGAAGATGTTTTAGTATTATAATAATTTTATATATTTGTAACAAAACCTCTGATTTTCTAGCGAGAAGCAATCTGAAAAAAACTTCACTGTTGCTTAAAGTTATGCTGCATTCTGTTTAATCCTTTTTTTGTGTCCACAAGTGGTTTTTTGTAAACTTCTGGGGTGTTATTTTATTCTAAAAACATCTGAATGTTGAAATAAATTTATGTACTTAAAAAAAACCCTGATTTTTCTGCGAGAAGACTAGTGAAGGGTGGGGAAACCTTTCGAAGTACTTCTCGAAAGCCATGCAATACATTTAAATGGGAAACGGCACCATTAATAAATCCAGCAAAGCCTGTTTCTCAAGGGAGGACTAGGGCAGGGTTCCAAAGAACTGGGAGGGGTTCTTGCGAACATGCCCCTTCTTTCCTGTCTGGGGATCCGGCTCTTAGCCCCCCTCGCCCCAATCTCTTTCTCCAGCATGCCACACACACCCATTTTTCCCCGTGCATAACAGGAAATGCCCAAGTTAACATCAACTCTGATTCAATGGTCAGGGTCTCTTTCAAAGGTCGAGGCTGTCGGTGCAGTCAATTACAACTGGACTTCCGGTCACTGAAAATTACTCAGCGCTCGATGTTAACATTTGTTTTGGGGGCAATGGGGAATTGTATATAACTTTGTGGGGTATCATTTAATTTGGAAAACGTCATGTTATTGAATAAAATTAATATTTAACATGAGAAACACATTAATTTTGCGCCAGCAATGATGAAACCACAGACTCCACCAAATACTTGTACCACAATTTTTGGGTTGTGGGGGGATCGTATTCAGTCTGTTTGATTTTACAAAGTTGGCGATTTTACAGTCATTCTTAGGAACCATGACACTTAATAAAATAGGGGTTCTACCGTATATCAGAACAGTACAATTAGACTTGGGCCACTTCATAAATAATGTGCTCATATATATTAGTATAAATGTAATGGTTAAACTTGATATTACTGTGTTGGTACAACTTTGCTTTTTGTTTTAGGTGTGGTGGTGCACGTATTTGTTATATTTTCCATGAAACCTTTGGCTGTGCTTTAGACTCAATCCACCCATTGTCTGGCCTCACAAAGCTCGATATACTGACAGCTATTCGTAATGCCACCGGACCGAGACCTGCGTTGTTTGTCCCCGAGGTGAGTGTTTTTGGTTTGCTTCCTGTAGCTGTCATGTTGATAATGATGTGCCAATTTTAGGAATTCTGGAAATGTTTTTAGTTTATTTGAAATTTTAACACAAGATGTAGTCTTCAGTGTTCATGTTCAAAAGTACAAAAATCTAAATGGTTGAAATAAATACATGTTTAAAGTTTAAACCTGATTTAGATTTTAAAGTTAAAAGAGGAGAAAAAATTACGCACATTTTCAGCAAAAGTAAATTTTTCAAATACAAAAACGAAACAACACTTGTTGTTAGCAAGTAATAAAAACATGTTTTGTATTTTCTTTCCTTAGTTGTAGTTTTTGAATAAATTTTTCGTGTGGAATTTACAACATGTCCCGTAGAAAATGGACTTACTGGGACATCATTTGAAATTTAGAATTCAGCATTGACAAGTGCTCTCTCTTATGTAAATAAGAATAATACATTTTTTTGAATTATTTTTTCCTTCTCTATTGAGAGCATGCACTAGTTTTCCTTTAATTTTTGTGCTAGAGCTTGATTTTTTATTTCAACAGCAAAAGTTTTTCAACACAGGATTTTCTTTTATCTTTTGTACTTTACTATACTATGTTACATCTCCACATTCGGAACCGAAATAATATTTCAAAATGAATCTGGTAGTTTTTAAAACAGGAAGTATCCTTGATTAATTTCAGTTGTAATCATCATTTGTGTGAAATGTATGCAGAGCAGATACTTTGTTGATGTTATAATGCAGTGTCGCGCTATTAATTTTTAAATCGCAAAGTTTGTGTTGTTTGAATGATTCTTACAATGGGGGTAATTGATTGTTTGAACAATTATGGACATACGCGATTGCAAACACTTTGTTGTAGTCTCAGAAAACCTACTAGGTAAAGTAAAATAACTAGATTTAAAAAATAACTTAGATTACAATACATAAATTAAATACATAGGATTGATCGAGTATGAGTTAGCTGTTGTCGACAAATATGTAACATATATTATATAATTGCAAGAGGAAATTAAGTCAGAGAACAATAAATGACATAACACAAAAAAAAAAATGCAACGTAGATATAATTCCAAGCAGGAATGTAGTCGGATACCTTCAGAAAAACAACACAACAAACAGAATTGGTGGCCAAACAGACTTGTTGTTCTGTTTGGCCACCAATTATCTTCGTTGTTGTCATTTTTCTGATGTCATCTGACTACATTCTCGTTCGGAATGACATCTATGCTACCATTCGTTGTGTTGTGTCATTCTGTTATTTGTTCTCTGACTTAAATCCTTCTTGGAATCATATGTGTATTACATATTTGTCAACAACTACTAACTCATGCTCGATCAAACCTATTTATTTTATTTATGTATTCTAATCTAAGTTTTTTTTTTAAATCTGTTATTTTATTTTACCTAGTAGGTTTTCTGAGATGAAGTGTTTGCAATGCCCTATGTCCATAACTGTTCAAACAGCCAAAGTCTGATTCATTTGTTAATTTTTTTTTACTTTGTACTGGTGTGATAAACTAACTATTAAAGTAATTTCATTAGTCAACATTTTTGGTAGATTCCTTTTTTATAATTTAAGTCGTGAAGTACGTATTGCTTGGAAATGTTTGTTTCTATCTGTGATGGTCTAAAGTCTGTTGGTTGCAAAGGCAAATTTCTAACTTAACAAACAGAAGTTTTATTGCAAAAGAAAGCTGCTAGTCAGCTGTACCAATAGCACTGTTGCAAGTGTGAGAGAAAAGCCTCAAGTGTTTGAAAGTTTTCTATTAAATGTATCATAATGTTTTAAAACCATTTGTTCAGTATTGGTAAACTACCAATAAAGGTCTTTCCAGAACAAGTAAATTTTACCATTTCAGCCTACACATTTCGACAAATTCTCTGTTGGTAAAGTGTTTCATTTCTTTCAGTTTAATTTGGTTTACATTAGAAAACCGCATACTGTAGTATTATTTTGCTTAATGAAAAACAACAAATTTTACATGTAGTAAGGTCTAAATTAACAGACAGATTACGTACCCGGGAAACGTCCATTATGCAAAACTTCCGTTAATTAAATCACGTTATCTCATAAAGAAGAACTTCAACGGGCGAAGTTAGATTCCTCAATCTTGAAGAAATGCCTACATTTAGCATAATATCTCAAAAATAGTGCGTTGTAGAAAAAATGCACTGGATACAAATTGTTGCCAACAAAATTATAAACAAGAAAGGTTTCTACAGGATTTTCTGTATCTCTGACGGTTTCGAAAATAGCCTCAAAGAACTGTTTCGTGCCAAATTTTTCTTAGTCCAATTGTCTTAAAACTTAAAATTGTGTAGGTCACAACTTGTATATTTTTATGTTTCATTGTATCAAGAGAGAATTGACGTTAAAAATTTATCTTTCTTAATTTTTTATAATGCAGCAATTTTCATTTCCCGCCCGACCGTCTTAAGTCACATGGGCTTGCAGCCCATGTCACATGTGTAAAGGTTACACTTGGCTGCGCTCAGCAAATATCATGTTGCATGATATAAATTTTAAATATGTGAAACATATTTTAGTTCTAAAACCTACAAATTATGCAACATGCACAAAGTTCAAAATAATCTCAACGTTACCTGTTTTCACTGTGACCATGCGTGTTTCTCGTCATGTACCTACTTGATAGGTCACCAGTTGAACCCCAACTGGTTTCCCCAGGAATGATTTGTACCAAGTGGTTTTCACCAATGATTAGATGTACGTTAAAAGAGCATTCATGAACAATTTTGCAGCATTTATTTTGTGGTTTTTAGCATTTTTATAGCATTTATTGTGCTGTCTGTAGCGTTTTGTAGCATATATAAAAAAACTAGAAAAATAGCATTTAAAAACAATTTTTTTTGTGTTATCCGTGTTAAGTGTCAACATTTTACTATTGCATTTTCACTAAAAATAATTTTTATTGCTACATTGAAGATGTAAANGCATTTTCACTAAAAATAATTTTTATTGCTACATCGAAGATGTAAATTTTTTTCATTGATTGAAATTCAACATAGCACACGTCTCCAGGTTGTTTTCTTCGTCCTGTCTGTAAGCACCATATTGTAGCTGCTGAAAAATCTTTCAGCATCTACACTGTTGACTGGTAACCAAAGAGACGTTAGTGCTGCACCGNAATTTTTTCATTGATTGAAATTCAACATAGCACACGTCTCCAGGTTGTTTTCTTCGTCCTGTCTGTAAGCACCATAAATCTTTCAGCATCAACACTGTTGACTGGTAACCAAAGAGACATTAGTGCTGCACTGCAAAATTCTTCAAAGTTAGGCCGCATTGTAAGAAGAAGCTGAAGCACATCGACCTGGATTCCTTCTTTGAGCTGGNGCAAAATTCTTCAAAGTTAGGCCGCATTGTAAGAAGAAGCTGAAGCACATCGACCTGGATTCCTTCTTTGAGCTGGTTCGATAACTGCTTATGGAAATATAGATAGCTATCAATAAATTTTGTCTTCTCCACGGCTTCACATGCAGGCAGTATTGATCTGTTTGCATAAACAGATGCTTCATTAACCTGTAACAATTTAATTGGTGTTACTCCAAGGACAGTAGCAAGTAGCTCATACAAAAGTTTAGTTACAACAAAAATATCTGAGTGCAAATTTAGTTAGTCTACCTGCACCAATTGTCCAACTACAACTGGAGTGAAGAGTGTGCCTGATGCCCTGCAAACATTGTTGGCTTCACATGAGCNTGCACCAATTGTCCAACTACAACTGGAGTGAAGAGTGTGCCTGATGCCCTGCAAACATTGTTGGCTTCACATGAGTCCATGTGCAGTAAAAGTTTCATGTGCGATTTTGTACAGGCATTTTTCAATTTCTCAGTCATCTTGGCTTGCTTCACTGTGTTGTTGCACTGCAACTATAGTAATGTGGGTTTTTTCTGGGAAGAATCTCTTTCCTTGTCTTTCCAATGACAGGCTGATCCTTTCAAGGTGGTCCCAGGTGATGTGTCCACATGGGTACTCTGAGCATTCCAAAATATCAATTAGCTTCATCAATGGTCGACGGATCTCTGAAATAAACGTGATTTGTGTGTTTCTCTGCATGTTGAGTTCTGGGGTTTGCAAAGTTTCACGCACCAACAGAGCACTTGCATTTTTCTCCTTGTACTGTGAAAGAAATTGTGTTAGTGGCTCTAGATACTTGTCAAGGTAGATGACACTTTTAAACCAAGAATTCCAGGGTGTGATGACCGGTTTTGGAAGCAGCACAGATGGCAATTCAGGGAATTCTGACACCAGAAAGTTCACGTATGAACTTTTTATCTTCCTGCCATGAAGAAAGGTCATCTGTAGATTTACAATAAACCTGTTAGGCTCTGGCAATTCCATCATAAAAACATCTCCAATGAGATTTATTTAATGGGCCCAACATTGGAAGTGAATCAAGTGGTTTCCGAAGAGCATTTTCAGCACAGAGAAGCACGTATTCACGTATTGAGCAGAATCCGACACCACACCAACTACGTGTTCACGCGAAGTGTCATACTTCCGAACAGCGTCTACAATGGCTGCATGTTGTCCCTGTGGCTTTGTAAAGGAATGAGCAACTTGTAAGAGCCACCTTCTGTTTTGATGTACTGCTCAGAGTTCTAAATAATATTGCAAAAACACGTCGTCCTTGGCTGTCAGTTGTTTCATCAGCAACATTTACTATATCTTGTCCTTCAAATTCTTTCCTAACTCTTTCTTTCTCATCGTCGCCACACTTTTCCACGTAAACTCTTCGCAACTTGTCACTCCCTGGCAAGTCACCTGATCCCTTAACATACCTGAAAATGGGAAATTACCAATCAGAAAATATAAATATACCAGTAACATCTTAACAGGTAGAAGGAATATCAAAATCGTAATTAAGGCCTAAGAACTAAGCCCACTTACTTTGACAAATATTCACGCACTGCAGGATTGTCTAATTTATGTAATGGTATGTTTGCCTGGAGGAATGTCTTGGCCTTTTTCACACTTTCATTTGTTTCATGTAAACTGGATCGCCGCTCGGTGGACTGGGGGTCACTTTCCGCTGACTTCTTACTTTTGTGCACACTAGATTGACAGTGCCTGTCCAAGTTGTCTTTCTTTTGCAATTCCAACCTCATATTACAAATGCCACAAATTAGAATTCCCGAATCAGTTACGTAAAATTTTTCAGCTTTGTAGTCCCTTGCACAATCTGCAATAGTTTTTTTTTTTTTTAACCTACCCATAACGAAACAGAATTACCGCAACCACACAAAGGCAAACACAGAATGTGCAACACAGAATAACTCACACTGCACCAGGCGTAAGCCGTGTCCGAAAGGCAGATTTCGTATCTAGCGGATGTTAGCCAAAATACAGAATGACAAAATCAGCGCCATGTTGGATCTTCAAAATATATACACGAATGCGTAATTAAAACGTTTTTTTAAAACAAATAAGTATTCTTAAAATATTCTAGACATGTTTTAAAAAGCAAGTAAGTGTTATGCTTTGTTTATATATTTTGCAACAAAACTTTTTTAAAGTCGTTATTGTATGATTTTATATTGTCTTATTTATTAACATATTCACAGCATTCCAGTAATTATTGTAAAAATATTACGTCCATTTTAAGCATTAAATTTAGATAAAAAACAATTTCACTGTTAATGTAAACATGCGTTGCCGGGAGTGTTAAACACGTGACTTTCGACAACGTCCGAATTGAAACTTACGAAATGACAAATTACAAAATAACGGATTTGTCATTTCGCCATAAAATTTTTACTCAAAAAGCTGTGAACTGAAAGCAGTCAAAACTCAATCAATAAACTGATTAAAAAAACTGTTGTTGGTTTTCTAGGGCACCGAAAATTACGCGAGTTTGTTTTGTTACACGACTAAACGTAAACAAACATCAAGCAAGAAAACCTTGATGTGTTGCAATCTGTGGTTGATCTTGGGAACTACGCCTTTGCCGTTTTCCGTTATCGCTGAAATGCACAAAATGGTGTACATTACCGTAAAATTATCGAAGTGAGGTTGTTTTGAGGTTTATAGAAGAAACCTTAGTTGTGTCAAGTTTTTTTTACGTGTTGCGCAGTCTCCATCTTTGTTTTCAACCAACGCAGCGTGAAAATTGCAAAGTTGTTTGTATTAGAACGACTTTCCTTTGTTTACTAGTCTGTAAATGCAGGTTGTTAATAAACAAATTTTGTTTGTGAAAATAAATGTTTCAAAATGTACGAGAGAACAAAACTGTACTAACAAAACATCTTGCGTCCCTGCTCACCTCACCCCTGCACATATGCCGCAACTTGCCACACATACATATTACTTATANGCCATCTTTGTTTTCAACCAACGCAGCGTGAAAATTGCAAAGTTGTTTGTATTAGAACGACTTTCCTTTGTTTACTAGTCTGTAAATGCAGGTTGTTAATAAACAAATTTTGTTTGTGAAAATAAATGTTTCAAAATGTACGAGAGAACAAAACATCTTGCGTCCCTGCTCACCTCACCCCTGCACATATGCCGCAACTTGCCACACATACATATTACTTATATTCTCCTTTCCAGAATCTTTCAAAAATAGGGTGGGGCATTTACATGGGTCCTCTACCCTCTACTCCTTTGATTTGTGTGAATGAAGATACCTTTCCCGAGATTTTCTCCTATATATAAACTCAAGCCAATTCCTGGATTGCGTTACTGGGGTAGTGCAGTTTTGCTGAGCAAGTGCACATCTCGTTGCTTAATGGAGTGACACCTGCTGCCTGCGGCATTTGTTGCAATAGTTTACTGGCTTTTATTGCTTCTCGCGGACCGGGATAGTATAACTAAGTTGCCGACCTTCACCATCAATGCATATATGTGACATTTAAAATTGTGGTGTCACTTCAACTGCAGTAGGTTTCGAGTATTGAAGTGGACTCACAGTAATATCGACATAATGATAATGTCACTCTTTATTATGTGTGGTTTCTATTAACAAATGCGACTTTGTGGTGTAACACGTCGGTAAACTTGTAGATTTGGCTGCTGACAAGACGTTCTTTCCAGGTTTCATTTGAATTGCTAGTAAAGCGTCAGATCCGTCGCTTAGAGGAACCATCTTTGCGGTGTGTCGAGTTGGTTCATGAAGAAATGCAACGCATTATTCAGCACTGCGGCACTGAAGTCCAGCAGGAAATGCTTCGCTTCCCTAAACTGCATGAGAGGATAATAGATGTGGTTACCCAGTTGCTGAGGAAGCGCTTGCCTACTACAAACTCTATGGTGAGTTCACATTCTTTTGTCATGGTCTAACTTCTGCGTTTATTAAATAACGTTGTATTGCCTATCGTCGTGTACCCGGTTATAGAAAATAATTTTTGATTTCATTCTAATGCTGTCTAGTTCTCAATTGTCTGTTGGACAATACTTGGTCATGTCTTATGAATGCCATTTCGAAACCTTTTGTTATAGGAGGTGCTGCCGAATCTCAGTTATGAACTTGAGTATATGTGTTACAGAAAATGATTAGTTGCAAAGTTATATACTTTTTATCCTGGCACAATTTCATATTATAGGCTGGTAACTGTTAATTGATAACTTCTGAAAGCCCTATGTAGAGTCTAATTTTCCTTCGTGGGGATCTCCTGTTCCCCCCCACCCTTACATTCCGGTGCTACTCCATGTTCGCCTGACTTCACCCACATCGGCTGTCAAGACGTCGATGTTAAGTTAATATATTTAAGGGGGAAAACGTAATTCAGTGAAGCACGTACTCTTATGTCCTTCTGTATGTTACTTTTGTCTTTTATAGGAGTAGTGTGGGCGGTGTGGGTGTACAATTTGTCTGCTTGTATAGCACATTTTTGTCATCCCTTAAAACATATAAGTATGGTTACACTGTGTCGCAGTTGTATATTTAATTTTGTGGTGCGATGAAAGCGACATCTTGTACAGTATATGAAAACTATGTTAATGCAGTTTCTTTCGCTTGCGATGTTCTGCTTGTACTTTCAAGGCTTACGATCTTATTCTTGTTCATTAATATTATTTAAATTCCGTAGATATTCAAGTGTGTGTTCTCATGTTACGGACGATTAATTTTTATGCTCAGGTTGAAAATTTAGTTGCGATAGAACTGGCGTATATAAACACAAAGCATCCAGATTTCCACAAAGATGCTACAGTCGTGACATCACTCCTCAAGTCTGCAGAGAGAGATGATAAGCAGTTCCGGCCACCCAGCAAGCGCCACAATACTCTGCCAGGAGGTGCACCGCTTGGTGTCAGTTCGGACGGTGATGTACCAAAGGTATGAAATTTACTTTTTCTGGATTGGCATTTATTCACCACGTGCTGTTATGGTCGGATGAGTTTTCTAAAGACACATGAAACTTAAGTGAGTTTATTGAATGGTAAATCAGTTTAGGTAATGTATCACATACTAATTGTTTTAAGTGTAGAATTATTTGTATTAGTGATACTGTACTATTTGTTCTCGTATGATCATTGCACATTTTATACTAAAATTGTATTTGAAAATTAAGGGTACGACATGGGAAAATTGGTTGGAAATTTTTTGAAAATAAACATTAACAGCACTTATTTTCAGCGTAACGTTAATAATGTTTCAGGTTGACGTGCTACTCCATTCCTTGAAAACTGTGCAGAGTAACTTTAATCTTTTTTTTTTTAGTGCTAACATCCAATCATTAGGGGTGTACTTCCTGGCCACAAACATGGCCTCTATTATGCTCTTCTTTCTTTAATTCAGCTGTTGATCAATACAATCTTGTGTGCAACCTCCCTTCTTCTCCTAACCCACCACGTGAATGGGGAAGAAGCACTCAGTTCTCCTCTTTGGCTGTCTGGGCGTGCGAGGCTGCAGCTTGTCACACCCAGGCTTGACATTGCGTCCTCCCCCTTGCCATAGTGAAAGGGAAGTGGTTGCCTGGCAGCTAGAGAGGCATCCTTGCGGCCTTCCTTTTGTCTAGCGGGTGGGAGGTGGATGCACTCCATCCAAAATCCTATTAGCACCCGAATAGTGCGTGAATTCACACTTAAAGTGTTGCGGAAAGACTTTTGGAAAAGGAAGAGAAACACTTGTGTCAACCTTGGTTGCCTTCTGTTGCAACTCGTCACGGCTTGGTCCGCTTTGACTCGTCCCCTATTTGCCTTGTGGAAGGAGTGGCTGACGGAGACCATCCTTCCCACATTTGTTTGTGGGGGTGAGCGTCTGGTGGGGCACATTTGTACATGTTCTGATGGCACTCGAGTGCCGGAACAAGACTTTTCGTTCTTTCAGCAGTAAAAATTATGGTGCGACTGTTATGCGATGATGACAATTATGCTATAAAATATGTTCTGTGTTATTTTGTTATTTTTAATCCTGGTTTTTTTTCTCTTCAAGCCGGTCTTTTCCACTGAATTTTCGGTAAGTTTATTGGACTTAATGCTTTCATTGCTATGCAATTGTCTTGTCTGATTGCCTGCCAACCTGTAATGTTTGTTTGTTAAATGCCTGCTTTTGGTACAGATGTTTTGAATTTGAATCCCATCTATGAATAAAAAAATATCGGCTATTCTCTCAGCAGTTGTCTAGCATGCGTGGAATGAGATATGTGACTCAAGTTTAAGGCTGAGATCATCTCTGTGATGTATAAGGCAGTGTTCGTTAGGTTTCTGTTCTTCATAGTTTCTCAATAAATTGGATTCGTAATCACAGAGAAAACTACTTGCTAGTCCATAGTTCATATTAGTGTTAGCTACGAATTTCCTAATAAATTCTGTTAATATGAATAGACTATGCAGTTTGAAATAAGTACAGCACATTATAGTTAAAAGTACAGTTAGTGGTTACTATGAATGCTGTACACTTTAAAAAGCTGTAAAACCACAGTTGATCATCTTAAATTTGTGCTTAATTGTTCCACGTAGAGGAAGGTTTTAACAAATGAGGCAGTTAAAACTGTGTGTGTATCCAGGAGTGCTTGGGCAATTTGTGTCAAAGTCCCTGCTTGGCCAACCTACTGTCATTTTAGCTTCGGATGAAAATTTTCTATATCTTTTAGTACAAAGTGTGTAGCATTAATTGTTTAAAAAGTGTGGTTGGTTTTGTGCATATTTAGAATACAAGGGACAGTACTTACTGTCATATATTTAAAGTAAACACGACCCACCAGGCCGATTGCATAATTTTTAGACATACTGCAGTTTTCTGAAATGTTGTTTACACATTCTAATTGTAAGAACGTAAAAGTCTTAAACCACAAACTGTTGTCTGAGGCTGGGGACAAGCTGACTTATAAGAGTATAAAATGGGTGAAGTGCTGTTAAATTACAGTGAATGAAAAAGAATCTTCAGAAAAATGTTTGTACAAATTGTGTAAACTGTTATGTGTTTAATATGAATCTCATGGAATATAATTTTACATTATACAATGTTTGTAATAGCATTTTTTTTTCTCAATATACCTAAGAGAACTTTGTATGTGGAGCTTGAACTGCATAGCCGAGTGTGTGAAATATAATTTTTTGATGAAACTACTTTTTTTGCATAATTTTTACTGATCTACAAAAAGAAAGTACTCTTTTGAGATGAAGTACAAAGACTACTTTCAAGACACCGCGCGCATTACTCCGAGCTCTCCAACATACCTGAAAACTGCCTTTTCACACTGCCTTATCGCAAATTGTACTGATCGGAAACACTCAAAACTAGTATAGACACGTGTATCTTTGCTACAGACTTTGCACTAGTCACCGCTTAAAGTCCCATAGTTCCAAAGATACAATCAGAATGCAGCATGTCATTTTAGAACCTTGTACGTAGATGTGTGGGTGGCGACAGCAGGTAAGTGGCACCCTTATCGCCGCCTTGCTTCTGTGCCTCAAATGGCCAAAATAACTCCAGGTACACAAGTCCCTTCCGATACATTTATCCCACCTTAATCGCATTGCTAAAGGTTGTGTTTAACCTTGTGGTGACAATGGTTATGTCAACAACAGACCATGCAAATTTACCTATTTGTTTTGTAGTACATAACTTGCTTTAGTGTGTGTGTGTTTAAATTCAGTTATTTTGCTTGTAAAGCTAGTTGCATCAAGGGCACATGTCTCGAAGGGGAAGAGAGGAGGGAAGGTTACACATATGATAGTATGAAATGTGTTTTAGTTCATGGCAAAAATAGTTTAGAATTCTCAAGCAGCTGTGGAAGCAAAGTGTAGTGACTAGAGCAACTTGCTATTAAATTACTACATTGGAAAAGGTGTAAAATACCAAGACAATTTTTTTCTGGTAAGTATTAAGTGTAACTCCCTCCCCCACCCACACAAATGGCGACCTATAGTTATGCTCATACATTTGTTAAAATCAGTGCGTCAAAGTGAACATTGGTACTAGCCTACTATGTATGACCAGCAGTGTTTATAATATAAGTGCTGTTAGTTCACATTTTCTTTTGCAACTTGCACACTACGTTTCAGTTGCTTTTTTTTTTTTTTGGAGCATTTGCATGAAATGTATTTATTAGATACCTAACTATTATCTTTATTTTCCCCTCCTCCTATGTAAGTGATACCATATTTACTTACTTCTAAGACACATTTCTTGTGACTTTGAGATCTGAAAATGGGCTGCATCTTTAATCGATGGTGTTTTATATTCACCAGCAAATTCAACAGATGTTAGGATGAAAAATGTAGTGGTTTTAATCCCACAAGGTTGCAAGTGCATGTATTTTCATACTGTTATGAAATTCACCAGCTGAAACAACATACTTGTGAAAAATATTTATTGCTGAAATGTAAACAAAACGTTTAACTACAGATGAATAGGTTTCACTGCACAACGTTGTAAAAAGTAGTGGACATGGGAGAACTCTAAAGGTCACACATGTAACTTTTATCGATTGGGATGCCATTTTGTTACACCACACTGTGGGAAGTGGTATGCGATAATGTTACCAGTTGATGTGTGATTTTGATGTTTACACAGATTATGTAAAATAAGTACAAACGTGGCTATTATCTGTTGTATAAGAATAATTGAATAACTACATTAAACGAGAATTTTGGCATGAAATAAGATTACATCACGCAAGAAATAGGATGTGAAATAAATTTACGTTGCACAAGAATTCAGAAGCAAAATAAAATTCATTACACGAAAAGCCTTGTATCAACAGATAAGTTTACGAGTTTTAACTGTCACTGTCAGAATACTTATGCTGGGTTTACAATAAAAAAAAAAAGTGTTGAACTAATAAATTATGCATTATGGCATGTACAGAAGAACTGAAAGTGTGTTGTCTTATGTGTTGGGTTCTAGTTGAACTTGGCAGGTCGTGTGCAGTCGCATATAAGTCGCACATTTTATTCAAAAGTTTTTATTGAAAACTCGGGGTGTGACCTATAAGTAAGAAAAATTCCTCCAGTCCAGCACTAACTTTTCATTTACTCCTAATTCACGGCCCGCTGCTTTTTTCTAAACTCTTCAGCGAACAAAATCACTTTCATTTTGAAACCTGCGTTGTAGGTACATCGCTTTTCCATTAAGAAACTGTCGCACTTCTTCACTGCCACATCAAAACAACACTACGTGCGGCGCAAAGATGATATAAGAGAAAGACGTGTAAGTCACGGCTAACATTTGGTGCTATTAATGTGCTGCTATCTCTGTACACTCCACAGAAAACTTTCGAAAATAATCGATTGTCAGTCATTGGGCAAGAATCTATTCCTTTTATTTTGTTTGATTCTTTTAAAATATCTTTTTCTGTTAAGGATGCGAAGGGAATTACGTAACGGAAATATTCAAATGCCTTTCTATATTTTACACGTTTATTTAAAACTTACAAAGATAAACTGCAGAAATAATGGTGAGGTTTTTGCTTTTAACATAAATCGTTAGAAATACTTGAAATATATAAAAAGAAAGCTTGATAAAATTTAAAAATATCACTTCAAATTAAATTACATGTTTATAAGTTGTTTCTTTTTTCCAATAAATATATAAACTCCAGCAGTCAAGGCTGCATCTCGAGCGCTATATCAGAACATTCCAGACAAACTACGTCCAACAAACTTGCGGCGCACTGTGTCTGCGCTGTAAGCCTGTAGCTACGCTTGGCAACACCGCTAGCTTGCAAGGGGATAGCTACCACACGACCNACGCAGCTGCCACACGACCTTTGCCAAGGTCGCGTGCATCAGCCATCCGTGGCGCAGGCCGTGTTGTACAACAACAATGAGCGCGACCTATAAACTATAAATATTATTTTTCTTTAACACCCCTTGAAAATAATGGTGCGACCTATAAGCGCAGGCGGCTTATATGCGATAAAATACCGTAATTTCCTTAAGCATTATAAGACATACTTATATTTTATATCTTAAGTAAAACTTGTGTTTTGGCGACCAATCAGAACAGAGCAGTTGGTGTTGTTGGTGGGAAACTGTTATTTACTAAAATAATGTTACAAGGCGACAGAGGGGCGTATTCGAGTTCGCGAGAGATGGGGATCTTAATAAAAATAGATGAACAAAATTTGATTTTTAATTTATCACACTGTTATTATTTAAAATATTAAACTGTCTATCTCTACTATTACTCTTGATATTCTCAGTAAGCACATTATTTCTCTATCTCAATTCTAATCAAAGTCCTCATCAATGTATCTATATTACGTACAGTTACTTAATTCACACTCATTTTTTACACATGTTCAGTCTGTCTTTTGCCATCATTCCAAATGTCTTACACTCAAACATCCAGTTCAGTTGTCTCGCCCCCCCAGTCACACTCTCCACTGCACCAATGCTCGCAGTCCGCAGACTTCACTCTCTGCTGGCTCGTAGTTTCGTTGCCTTCGCCTGCCTGTCATACGCCAGTCTTAAACTCAAAACTGTCTGCTCGGAGGCCCATCACGGCTTCAATAGACTTAGTGACCCGATCTGGAAGGTTCCCTGCACCCTGAGTGTCGCTGAGAGAGGCTAGGGCAATGAACCAGAACATTCTCTCAGATAACCGCAGAAATTCAATCCGCTGAAAGACAGAAGCGCGAGAGTCACCATAGGCATACCGTGGTGGCATGCGGCACTAGTACTTTAAAACTTTACCTTTATATATTTTCTTCCTAGATAACAACTTATTATTATTTTGTGTCACTGTTCCACCTATATAAGAATTGTGGTTTTGCTTGAAATACTTCAAATATAATGTTGAGTACTTTGAATATGTATCCCCTGTAATTTTGTCAGTATATACAAGCCTAGTATAATTGCCGTCAGTAACAACGGTACCATTATCAAAAATTAATATTTATCTTTGCTTCAGACAGACGATTATGATGTAACATCTATTTCTAGAACATGTATATTCTCTGTATTCGAGGTTCTTATAGAATCGGTTGAATAGTTTAATAGTAATAAATGTTTAAAGTTTTGAGGTGGGTGACATGACCTCAAAGTGTAATGAACTCCGGCTTCGTTTGGCGCACGACGCTCTAATATTACAGGCGCCACCCGCCAGCTTATGGGATACTTTTTTTGCCAAGCGTTTTTAATGCAGGAGCGTTACTAGCCTAGCCCTCGTGCACTCCTTTGCTTGCATGACCGGGATGGGCAAGGGAAGTGATGCAGACCGGCGAGCATGTAATACTGCCCCATCCTCAAGTCTGTTTGTCCCAAACACTTTGCAACATCGGGACCTCTGTAGCGTGCTTGTCAGTCAATGTGGACAACCTTTAGCGTCGCCTGAGAGCCACAATGACAAATCCGAAAGACCACATAATTTATCTTCTTCAGAATCCTCTAGAGGCCTTCCAACATTTGTGCAGCTTTGGGCAGTGCCCTTTTCGCCTCTGTGGATTGCACAGCCATACAAGTTGTCCTTCAAATACCTTGCCCGACATTCTCGCGCCACACACTATCATCATTCTGTTATTATTTATTCCGAGGTGCTGTCGAGCAAAATCGTGAATGCCGACTACTCTGCTATCTAGTTCCTCGACATAATCAGGTGTAGCGGCTTTCTCTTCTGTCAGCCGGCCAAACACATGGTCACTAGGTAGGCATAACTCTTCCAAAGAGCATCCTGGATGGTGTTACCCTTGTAGACTCATGAATTGCTGATCGGTAAGCAAGGAGAAACAATGGCACCCGTGACCCCCAGTCCTTTTGGTTGTCTGCCACGAAGATAGACAGGTACTGCTCAAGAATGCAGTTAAGCCTCTCAACCATTTAAGATAACCTGTTTCTTGAGATTTTCAGATTTTGGAATTTTGGATAAGGGATTATGCATCTGTATCACTTTGTCTGCTCAGTAGCTAGAAGAATGAGAAAAATCTTGCATTTTGCGTGCGATAGCACATTAGTATAAGGTTTATGGCTGTTACATTATTTTCTGAATTGGCTCCAATTTGGTGTTTTGCCTTTTATACCTGCCAAAAACTGGGAATTTATTATTGTTGCATATAACAATTTGTGCTAGTAGTAACTTACATGCTGAACTTAAAAATAAGCTTATACTAGAATAACATTCATGAATTACCTGTGAACTAAACACAGGTAAGCTTGTCTTCCAATCAACTACGTACAGTGAATTACGAATATTGGCAAACCTGTCTCAGGTGGACAGTATCATTGTTAAAAATGAATGAATTTTAAGAACCACTACACATGTCACAAGTGTGCAGTTATCACTATTATCACTAAAAAAATTTAAGATAGTGGCTGAGTTACTATTATTTTGTAGTTGTCTCATTAGGAAGTTTAATGCTCTAGGCATATTTAATTAGTATGAATACTTTTTAAAAATACCTTAGAAAGAAAGATTACGTGCAGGAGGGGAAGGGTGGCTTACTTGAATGTTGTAACTATAGGAGGATATGCAACACCTTTGCCTTATCACAAGTTGTTCTTTCACAGTTTTGGGGCAAAAGAAGAAGGTGGTTCCATATGTATGGTTTGCTGCACAGGTTTAGGACGGTAAGAAATCATGGTTAACTTTCTTTCGTAGATGGTTTTAATTTTGGAAATTACATTAACCCATGTGACCTGCCAGTGAGAAGGAATGCGTAAGTGCGCAATTATTTTGCAATATTGGCTGTAATGATTTTGTTACCTGTACTTGTGCCATGGTAGATTCATAAGCCTTCCACATATTAAGACCCCTGGTTTGATTCCTGGGTATGGGGCAAGTTGGAGAAATTTATGTGCAATTTCAAACATTGTTCCATTATATGGGAAAATGGTTAGGTTATAGGATATTTTTATCTTTTAACTTTTTCCATTCCATCTTTTTCCCATCCCTTTACTTTTTTCATTCCATCATTCTCCCCTCCCATCTAGTCCTGTAACTGGTTGAAATACACTGGTGGAAAATGAAAAATGAACACCACTAAAGCGGTGACGCAGAAACACCATATGCGCATGGGGCACTGATAGAGGGCAGTGCATGCAATGATTAACAGTGATGTACTGTGGACAGAGTAGGAACTGCACACTAGGCATAACACAGCTGAGCCCAATACAACTGTCGTTGAATCACTGAAAGAGTAGTCTGTTGTTTCAAGCATCAGCCTGTGTGTAGTAAGCATTGCAGAGATGCCATGATGGCATACGCAACCACACTTTGCGCAATTAGCGGACTTTGAATGAGGCCGTATTTGGGCCTGAGGGAGGCTGCGTGTGTGTGTGTGTNATATATAAAAACCTCTTTGTAAATTGATAATGGTTTTTGTAACTGATGAATAATATAAACCTGCAATGCAATATTATAAACGAGCAAAAAAAATTAATGTTTGGCTTGATTTTGTTCTCAAGCTTTATAATTGTGCAATGCATAGGTTATGCTGTGTGAAGTGATTTCACAGATGTGTTGTGGTTTTGAGAGCTGTGAACTTGGACGTGGTTGTATTCAGAGGTCGGCAAGTCAGGTGGCGAACGACGCGGCCTCTGGGCCTTCAGGCTGGCTGTCCAACATCCTGCCTTCTCACAGCGCCACGGCCGGAGGGGACGAGACGGCGCAAATGGCCAGGGCAGTCGCGTCCGCCCTCAACCACCAGGCTGACATCAAGGGTGTCTTGAGTCCACAGAAACCTGTAAACCTGCTTCCTGAAGTCCCCATGCAAACGAGCAGGAAACTTTCAGAAACCGAGCAGCGCGATTGTGATGTCATTGGTGAGTGAAGAACTCTGCAACCCAGTACAGCACATTCTGTAGAAATATTGGAAAACTTGTTTTGTTGTGAGATTTTGTAGGACTTTTTGAAAGTGCATCTGCTATAGGAATTTACTCGCATTGCAAAGAAACACAGAAATTTCCAGAAAATCAGTAGCATGGGCTTTTGTTAAATGACTTGAGATGTATGTGCCATAGGAAAAAGAAATATTTCTGTCTGCCATGTTCCCAAACAGCTTACACAAGGTAGAGCTAGTGAAGATGGTTTCCACACCTTGTCATGCTAAATAGGAGAGTGGCGATAAGGGAAGGCCAAGTAAACACTTCTGGGGGTGTAAGATGCTGCCTGTTGAGTTAAATTAATATTTCATTTGAAAATCGTGTTCATTTTACGCCAAATACGATTAAATGCAAACTTTACAGGAAAAAGCAACTCTAAACACAAAAGAAAACAATTTGTAAAATAATAATTACTGATTAAAATCTATAGCTTAACATTTTCAAGTGAAACCACTTGCTTTGAAATGCTACAGTGATGACAGGTGCAACTATTTTGAGCGACTGATAATTTTAATAAGTTTTCTGTGATCTTAGAGAGAGTTTTATTAAACATGTAAGAACGAGACAGTGCCGTAGTGGATTACCGTCGCATTCTCATGAGGTACTTGTGACTGGACATCACCTCAAAATTATTATTTATTTAATTAATTTGTTTACAGTTCACGTATTTTGACAGTTCTATTTATTTTCTTTTATTTTGCTACATCAACTGGTTTCACTTATCTTAGGAAGTGGTAATGATTTTTATTGCAGTTTTCTCTTCGCACCTTACCTGGTGTTATCAATCAAGTTTTGCCACGGAGGAATGAAACTAATTACATAACTGATAAGATAGTGTTACGTCTCGGGAAGTGGCTCGCATCTGGGATTCTCCAGTTTTAATTAGCATCATCGTGAGAACCCCTTCGACGAGAACTCTCTCGCTAGACACCATCTAGAGCGGTTCGACATAACTTTTGTTCCTGCAAAAACATTATTAATTTTGCTTTGACCGCCCAATGTAAGAATAGGAAGGTGTTGAGAGGCTCCTTAGTGCTTAAATATGCGGGGAATGTTTCAGAAAATAACTAAAATGCATCGATTATAGTTTTGTAGTGCTACGAATCTGCGTGAGCTGCCGTCTTCACCGTCAGTACTGAATAAGCATGAACTCGTATGGGTATGACACTGCAATTGACATGTGTGCAGTAATTATTTTTGAACAGTTTCGACTCCAAATTATTTTCATTCAAAAATTAGACAAAGGAAATATTTGACTAAATTATTCTCAGAATTTTAATGAAGGGCGTAATTATTTTAACAAACGTTAACCAGAAGCCAGTAGATGAGATCACATGTTCTACAACAAAGCGAAGTGAATTTTTCTAGCAAGATTAATTTACTGAGACTAATTTTGAGCCAGTTAACAATTCAATTACTCACACAAATTGCTAATTTTGCCTGATAATTTTTAGTGAGGTGATTTAGTTTTACAGATATATCTCAGTTAATCTTTCATGTAACGACAGCAGTTTTTTCTGGATTATTCTGAGCTAATTTAATTTTTGCTTCATCATTGATTTCAATTATCCACGTAATTCTTTCTGCAAATAAAAATCCCTTTCTTTCACACATAATGAGAGCCTTATGCTTTGTGTAGTGTTAGTAAGCAGTTTGATTTTCTGTAGTTTCAAGACTATATTGTTGTGTTTTTCATACAAATGGTATGAAAATTTATGTCTTGTCCTTGTCGACATGTTTGAATTCCTGTGTGTTTGAACGTAATTCAGATTTCATTGAGGGTTACTGCTAATGTGTTTAAACGTTCATCTTAATTACTTACCTGGTTTAAATACAAATATTCGGACACTATTGCATTGCATTTACAAGGCAAAACTATTTTTCCCACGCTATGTATTTTTCAAAGGGAAACCGCTTCGCTTGGTGTCGCCACGCCACAGCGAGCAAGGAGAAAGTAAGAGGCATCTTAGTAATTCTGCTTTGCATCACACACATGCCCGACAAAACCCTACATAATTTATTATTCTCAATCAAAAACTCTTTCCTTTTACAACATTTATTTCATATTGATTTCACAAACTGAATTGTTAGAGTACAGTTTTTTTANTCAAAAACTCTTTCCTTTTACAACATTTATTTCATATTGATTTCACAAACTGAATTGTTAGAGTACAGTTTTTTTTACAAATTGCATGAAATTTTAAGTGACAGGACCAAAATATATTTTGGTTAATGCAATATCCGATAAATGANTTTTTTTACAAATTGCATGAAATTTTAAGTGACAGGACCAAAATATATTTTGGTTAATGCAATATCCGATAAATGATAAACGCAGATGATTTTATAATTATTTATATAGGAATTTTGCTGGGACCTCTGAATATTAACTGTGGATATAATTTCTCGGTACATTGAGATTCCACTATAATTTTGTTCAGGAATTATTAGCTGTTACTATTTGTGACAATTTAAAATAGAATATGATTATCAAACATCACCTGAATTTTCACTACGTCAAATTTTCATAGGAAATTTTTTTTCTTCTGGTTTTGTCTTAAATTGTTTTATAGCACATGCCAAAAATTGTTTTAATGAAACTTTTAATTGTACATATAGTTTTTGTGATTTTAATACCCAGTGTAAATATACTGTAGTTACTAATATAGTATTTGTATATTGTTTGTTGTTTCTTTTTAGAACGCCTCATAAAATCGTATTTCTACATAGTGCGAAAGTCAATCCAAGATAGTGTGCCGAAGGCAGTGATGCATTTTCTAGTCAATTTTGTAAAGGACAACCTGCAGTCGGAACTGGTGACGCACCTGTACAAGTCCGACCAGGCCGAGGAGCTCCTGAACGAGTCCGAGCACATTGCCCAGCGCCGCAAGGATGCAGCCGACATGCTCAAGGTTGGTATTGCATTGGGAAGAGCAGGTGAATGGGAATTTGAAATATTGTGTGACTGGGCATAAATTGAGTACGAGAGATATCAGTCCAATTAAAGTGGTACTACCAGGATTTAGGCATATTAAAACAATTCTCAGAAAAAAAGGTGTTAGTATTTTAAGATGTAGCTAAATTTTCAATAAAACCCCTTTTTGTACTTTTCAAGGGATTAAAAGAAAATGTACGAAGCAGGGAAGNGATGTAGCTAAATTTTCAATAAAACCCCTTTTTGTACTTTTCAAGGGATTAAAAGAAAATGTACGAAGCAGGGAAGGAGACATTTTGGCTGCATGAACATTACATTCAGGGTTCGTCAAAGTGGGCCCACCCAAAAAAACCAACCAAGTGGGTTTTTCCAAATTTTTAAACTTTTAATACTTTATAAAATATTCAGACATGTTAATTAAATTTTANCCAACCAAGTGGGTTTTTCCAAATTTTTAAACTTTTAATACTTTATAAAATATTCAGACATGTTAATTAAATTTTATTCTATTCTCAGTAAATATTTTGACTCAACAACATAATAAATTAAGATTTCTTAATTAATCAATCAACATCTTTATACTAACAATTAAAGAATAGTACATTATAAACCTCTTAATAATAGTTATATTAATTAGATATATCATGGTATACAATAAGAATTTAATGTAATATAAATAATTACCAATAAAAAATAATTACTTTTAATTAAATATTTTTGTATAATAGGTAATCAGGAAATATGCGAGTCATCTGTACTGAGCAGTACATAGAAGGGGATTTCACCTTCTAAATTTCCGAAGGGGATTCCTCCTGCTCCTAAATAGCTGAAGAGATTCCCCTGGCTATAGAAGCAGACTGACTGAGTAGTAGTATATACTAAGGAGTTCCCTTTTCCAGCCACACAAATGAAGCTGATTGGTTAGGAGGGGCATGGTGGTGTAGTGGTTAGACTACTCGCCGACCACCAAGGCGAATGGGGTTCAATTCCCGGTGGGGTTGCCCCCGGATTTTCGCATTTGGAAATTGTGTCGAACGGTNCCACCAAGGCGAATGGGGTTCAATTCCCGGTGGGGTTGCCCCCGGATTTTCGCATTTGGAAATTGTGTCGAACGGCGCTGCTGGTCGGTGGATTTTATTGGGGATGTCCTTGCACTCCGGCGCTGCTCTATACTCACTCACCTCGCTTCACCCTCATCTGCTCTAAAGACCTTGATATTGGGAGCCGCTTNCACAAATGAAGCTGATTGGTTAGGAGGGGCATGGTGGTGTAGTGGTTAGACTACTCGCCGACCACCAAGGCGAATGGGGTTCAATTCCCGGTGGGGTTGCCCCCGGATTTTCGCATTTGGAAATTGTGTCGAACGGTGCTGCTGGTCGGTGGATTTTATTGGGGATGTCCTTGCACTCCGGCGCTGCTCTATACTCACTCACCTCGCTTCACCCTCATCTGCTCTAAAGACCTTGATATTGGGAGCCGCCTAAATATCGTCACTCACTGATTGGCTAGGTAGTAGATATGCCAAAATAGTTTATACAGGTATTGAATGTTTTGGTGTGGCTATACAGGATGGGCCTTAACTAAAGTTACAAACGCTGTAAGGTGATATCCTATGCCAAATGGGATGTTGTACAGTAACTTGCAAGGCAGATAGCCACCCTTGAAAATCAATATTTCAAATGGTTCTACCGGAAAATAATGAAACCTACATGAGATGAAAGAGTCATTCTGTGAATAATGTTTTATTTAACCAAGACCTGAAACCTGCAAACAATTGTGTGTAACCCTTGGATATTTCTTTAAGACATCATAGTAATACATATAGTAGAGACTTACGCAGCGTTGCTTGCATTTTAGGGCTTTACACCGGTTTTTTCAAACCTCAAATGGGACCAAAAATAACCAATGTAAAATACAGGAAAGTGTCAAATTCTTTGGATGGTTTGGAACTAACCTTCACCCTAGGAGTAGTAGTATGTTAACCTGTGTTTTTAATTATCTTTTATACCACAAGTACATAACACTGATTAACTTTAAAAGTATTATATTTTTGAATAAATGAAGCTTTAATTTAGTATCTTCTATAACTTGTAATATTTATTTCGTATTCAATATGAATTAAAAACTGTGAGAGCAGCGATGTTTTGGAAACTGCTAGTAAGTTAAAATATTGTTTGAACCAAGTTTTTGGTATGCTAATTGTAAATTAAACGTTGCCTATTGACATTAAAATTTTTAAGTAGCCCTGATGGAAACACATTTCATTGTTACAGTTAAAAATATCAGCGCAAAATACGGTGCCCTAATGACATGATGATTTTTTTTTTT
>NQII01008223.1:51498-70557 GCA_002778355.1 Clitarchus hookeri
TGCCTGGTCTGACGAGTCTCGTTTCCTATTGTATCGGGTGGATGGACGTGTATGGGTATGGAGACATCCTCATGAATCCATGGACCCTACATGTCAATAGGGGACTGTTCAAGCTGGTGGAGGCTCTGTCATGGTATGGGGCCTGTGCAGTTGGCGTGAAACTAGACCCCTGATACGTCTAGATACGACTCTGACAGGTGACAGATACGTAAGCATCTGTCCGATCACCTGCACCCATTCATGTCCATTGAGTATTCCAACGGACGTGGACAATTCCAGCAGGACAATGCGACACCCCTCACATCGAGAGTTGCTGCCGAGTGACTCCAGGAACACTCTTCTGACTTTAGACACTTCCATTGGCCACCTAAATCACCAGATATCAACATTATTGAGCATATCTGGGATGCCTTGCAACGTGCTGTTCAGAAGAGATCTCCACCGCCTCGCACTCCTATGGATTTGTGGACTGCCCTGCAGGATTAATGACGTGAATTGCCTCCTGCATACCTTCAGACATTAGTAGAGTCCACGCCACGTCGTCTTGTGGCACTTCTGCGTGCTCGCGGGGGCCCTTCACGATATTAGGCAGGTGTACCAGTTTTTTTTGGCTCTTCAGTGTATATTTATAGGAAGATAAAGGTTGTAAATGTGATAAATGCAGGATTACTGGAATCTGACACTGGAAAGAATGGTATAACAATATTTCTAAATAAAACAAATACACTCACTAGCTTATAAAATAACCTGTATTTACACTTTAAAAATTATACTTCAGCAAANTTCTAAATAAAACAAATACACTCACTAGCTTATAAAATAACCTGTATTTACACTTTAAAAATTATACTTCAGCAAAGTTCAAAATTACACATTCTCGATGGTAATGTTTTGATATCTTCACTCTGAATTTTTACATACATCATTAGCACATCACAAGTTTACAAAATGTTCTCTTCCCCAATACATTCATATGCTAGGTGTCGTCTATATATAAAGAGTTCATGAGTCTCCCGAACCATTCAAAACATTACTGTTGCTCTTTCAAACTGCAGTGCAATTGGGGGACCAACCGTCTACTAACTGGGGCAGACACAACAGTCAGTGGCAGGCCAAAATACATTTGTTTTTTTCAGGAGGGAAGGGCTAATGACTTTACAAACAAAATGTTGATAGAGTACGAGAAATCTGCCTGCAACAACTTGTTATCACGTATACACTCACTCACTCACACACACTAACAGAATACTCCAAAATTTAATGTGACTAAATGCACTCAACCAGTTATTTTCCCAAGTGTTTCATCAATATGGCAGACTTAAATTGCATGTAGGCACACTTGCCAGTTCTAGAATAAACATATGATGAAATACAAGAATTAGCCATTACAAAATGTTCTTCACTGAAAACAGATATAGAAATGTTTTAATCATTACATAAGTTAATACTTCATTTTTGGAGTTCTAAATTGTTATATTTACAAAAAAAAACATNGAAATGTTTTAATCATTACATAAGTTAATACTTCATTTTTGGAGTTCTAAATTGTTATATTTACAAAAAAAAACATTAGTTAACATGTTATCTGAGAGGAGGGTGTGGAGAGGGGTGGATGGTTTAGGGAGGAGGGAGGGGGAGAGTGAGTGAAGTGATTTGGGCGGCTCTCAAAAAGCGAGGTCTTGAGAGCAGAAAAGGGTGAAGCGAGGTGAGTACGGAGCAGCGCCGGAATGAACGGACGGGGGAAACAGGAAATCCCAGAGAAAATATCAGCCGACCAATTCCCACCTGCGATAATCCATAGTGAACCGGCCGGGGAGGAGTGGGGGGAGAGTGATGCCACAAAATTGTTAGAAATGTACCGGTGTTACTATTATACCAAATTTTNAAATGTTTTAATCATTACATAAGTTAATACTTCATTTTTGGAGTTCTAAATTGTTATATTTACAAAAAAAAACATAAGTTAACATGTTATCTGGGAGGAGGGTGTGGAGAGGGGTGGATGGTTTGGGGAGGGGGAAGAGGGAGGGGGAGAGTGAGCGAAGTGATGTGGGCAGCTCTCAAAAAGTGAGGTCTTGAGAGCAGATGAGGGTGAAGCGAGGTGAGTACGGAGCAGCGCCGGAATGAACAAACGGGGGAAAGAGGAAATCCCAGAGAAATTATCAGCCGACCAATTCCCACCTGCGAAAATCCATAGTGAACCAGCCGGGGAGGAGTGGGGGGAGAGTGATGCCACAAAATTGTTAGAAATGTACCGGTGTTACTATTATACCAAATTTTATTCATAAGCAGATAAAACAGAATTGCAGATACTGTTAATTGCAACATCAAAATTGAAGTAAGGCACTAAGACAAGGAACAAGGGTGAATCTGAAATACTTCTCTGGTAATGCAGACAGCTTCAGGGGATTCCAACTATTTAATAATAATTTTGCTCTCTCTCCTCCCCCCTTACACACCAATATTTATATATACAGGATGATTCTAAAATCATGGGACAAACTTTGAGGGGTGGTAGAGCTCACTAAAACAAAGAATTATTGTATAGGAATATATGGGCGGAAGTGACGCGTTGAGGCACAAACACAAACATAACACATGACCTGCAAAACATTTTTTATTTACAACGTCGCCGCTAAATGCCTTTTTACAGTAATGTTTATAATAATTGCTCAAAATTGCTACCACCGACAGTAATGCAAGCTTGGTAGCGTCGGTGGAGTGATTGGCGAACATATTCAAATACGCCGGGTATTTCACGCACGCGTGCAGCCGCACAGGATAGTCGAGCGACGAGGTCTTCAATGGAATCAACTGGAGTCTCGTAAATGAGGGCTTTCAAATGCCCCCATAGGAACAAATCGAGACTCTATAAAAAGGCATTTAGCAGCGACGTTGTAATTAAACAATGTGTTGCATGTCATGTGCTATGTTTGTGTTTGTGCCTCAAAGCGTCACTTCCACCCATATATTCCTACACAAGAATAGTTTGTTTTAGTGAGCTCTACCACCCCTCACAGTTTGTCCCATGATTTTAGAATCATCCTGTATATATTGTATTCCTGAACTTCTCAGTCATTAGTTGCTGGTTTTATTGTGAATATGCATTTTGGTAGCCATTGTGGAAATGGCTTGTTCTCTGACTGCAGAAAGAGAGAGAGATAGAGAGAGAGTGAACTCCATCCCAATTTGAGCACTGACATACAAAATACCATGTTNGAGCACTGACATACAAAATACCAATGTTCACTCACGTATGGGTCGCACATTTAATGCCAAAGTGCCTAAAATTGGGGTGCAATTCTTTTACAAGTTTTTTTCAGTTCAGGTGTTGAAATTAAATTCTTATATTTTGTTACTGGTTCAGTACGGATGTAAATAATTTGCCTGTGTTGGTTTTTAATAAATTAAACATTGTAAGGAGTTATGCCGTGATCCAAAGTCACTCCTCTTGAGCTGCTGCCTATGGTCTAGGCATTCAGCTAGAAGGGTGAAAGATCTAAAAATATACCAGGTAACTGCTTTTATTGGTCTGTGAAAAATATTTCCAATGCAGATGGAAATATAGATTTACCAAAGTCAAAATACTGGTGCAACCCATATCTGAGGGCAACCATTTAGATAAAAATGTAGATTTAAGTTAAAAATACAGGTGTAACTCTTACATGAGAGCAACCTTTCTGCAGGTAAATATGGTAGAAAATATGCATCCACTGTGGCAAACAAATTTTCTGTACTACAAGTGTAAGTTGTCATTAAATGGAAATATTCTCTTTACAAGAAATTTAACATAATACTGTTTCAAAATTGCAACCAAGACTTCACATATCACTTAAATACACTCTCCTGATTTTCCTGATACCTGCAAATTAGCAGAAAACTGAAAAGGATATTACAATTACGTTTTAACAACCCTGAAATATCAGTATAAATCTGAACAACTGCCACTTTTAAAAATGACTTCAGATATTTTTCAAATACAAACTCACTTGACACTCCTTAGGTATGGTTCTGCAAAGACAAAATGTTACTCAGTTCACACATACAAATACAAAATGCACTTTGTCATATCAGCACTGGAATGATACTAGGGTACCACACTTTGTAACCACTGTGTAGCAACAGTAGCCGGAAGAAGAAAAGAAAAAACAAAGCATTTGCGCAGAGAACTGGAAGACAATATAAAAGACNTGTAGCAACAGTAGCCGGAAGAAGAAAAGAAAAAACAAAGCATTTGCGCAGAGAACTGGAAGACAATATAAAAGACCACTGTTTTTGCACAGTACCTCCATTTACTTAAGGTTTCTCACGAAAATCCAATTAACAACTCAACCTACAACCCATTGCAAAATACTTCTAATTTCCTCACCAAGGAATGTCCATCTTATTCACTTTGTGCCACACAAGATGATACAATAGAAATTCATAATGACAATTCAACACCTACAGCTAAAGATACAAATTTCTTGCTGGCAAACGCCTCAAAAGTAACTCCCAGTGAACTTAATGGCCTAGTATGCAACTTTAAACTGCCCAGAAATAATGCTTAATTGCTGCAATTCAGGTTTAAACAATTGAAACTCTCGGAAGAACATATTTCGATTACTTTTCTGTCTTCATCGTTAAAACTTGGCCCCATTCGTTACAATAAATGGTAATCTTGTATCTTGCACTTATGTAAATGGACTCTTTGCTGTTAATATGAGCCAAAAATTACATATGTGGACTTTTCATTGACTCCTCAAAAACAAGTGTCTGAACTGTTTTGTTACATAATGATAAAATATTATTTTGTTATATAATGGTATGTTTAACATTCAAAATATACAAAAGAAAAAGTCCCATAATAAAATATGTCTGATGATTTTGGATTTAAATCTCAAATTATAAAAAAAAAAATTGTTTAATATCAGAAGGGAACAGAAAAAATTGAGGGGAGGGGAAAAACATTTCAAAAGTCACAGAGTGGCCACACAGAACATCTCCAAACCCAAGTTATAATAAATAGTATTGTTTCCAGAATGGAATATTTAAAAAAAAAAAAAAAAAAATATATATATATATATATATATATATTTTAGAAGGTAAAGAGAGAGCATGCAGAACATCTCTGAAAACTGGGTCAATGACTGATTTGTGTTTGTGTTCACCACCAGTCAGGCTTTAAGACCAGCCTTGCACATCAAATACTGAGCCAATGAATTTTTTTTTCAAAGACGATGGACCTCAATGAATTTTGGAGAATAGTTTCCACATTTAATTAACACCAAATTAAAAACTGGCACATGTACCAGATCAACAGTCGCATGTTTTACAATGTAATGAAGTACTACGTAACGACGAAAAAGAAGCTAGGGTTACTTCCAGGAGAGCGGCATGAAAGTTTCTTGGAAAACAGGAACCTGAATATCAGGATGAAATAACAGAAAAAGGTGGTGGTGTGTGGTAAGATGGGACATCATGCCTTTGAAAATTCTTTCTCGCACTGTCATCTTGTCTTTTTTCGCTAACAACTGGGATTCTGTAAGTAATTGACTCTCTTTTTCACCTAGCGACTGCCGGTATGGAGAAACACAGCAAAACACACTGAACCTTTAAGTTGAGTTGAGAGATTTGGGCCGCTCTCAATGAGATCTTGAGAGCCAATGAGGGTGAAATGAGGTGAGAATGGAGCAGTGTTGGAATGCAAGGGCGGGGGAAATGGGAGATCCCAGAGAAAACCCACTGACCAGCGGCATCGCCCGGCACGATTTCCACTTGCAAAAACCTGGGAGTGACCCGGCCGGGGATTGAACCCAATTTCTCTTGGTGAGAGGCGAGCAGTCTAACCGCTCTCAGCCACCGCGGCCCCCTGAACCTTTAAGTTTATAGATATCCATTATTGGAACATCATGTGTGTACTAACTATGGTGGTTGTTTAAAAAGAGTGAGCATCAAGGTATGAGAGCATGACGAATGAAAATTATGTATATGAATTATAATGACGAAAAATATTAATGAAGTGTTTAATTCAAAGTAAGTATGTTATATTAATACAGTGCAACATGACATACATCTGAATATGTATGCATGACAAGAGCAAAGTTGAACCATGCACAAAGTGGCGACCATTGTGAGAGTTGTATCCATAACCAAGCCAATTTTTTTTTTAAAAGTCACCAATATATTTATTTTAACAATGACATCTTATTTCTTTATTAAATCTGAATCATTCATAATTATACCACATACTCGTAACTCGTACTTAAAATGTATGGTCACGCATCACAGGGCTCAAAATTTTTACTCATTAATTTCTGGTTATAAGATTTTTATTAAACTAAAAAACTTCTAATGGGAATGTTTGTTTTTGGAGATGTAAAAATCTCACAGTTCCCTTTCTGGTTGATGATTTACACTTGCCAGAATACAAAATTCTAGTTCACACGATCTCTGAACTAGAGCAAAACATGTTTAAAATAAATATTTTAAATTAAATTGCTAGACACATTCTCAAAATGTTTCCCAAAGAAAGATACCCTACCCTCATTTATGCTGTTAACAGTACTTTGAAGCATTTAAACTGTACCAAAATTTATATTCCACACCACAGAAACAACATCGATACTGCCCACACATGCTAATGAGCACGTCATGTATAAAACTATTTAATTAATTTCCTAAAACAAATCTTGTTGGCACCATGGATAGTTGAGGCCCACCTGGTTACAGGTGGCAAGCAGGCCATGTGCTTCATATTGATATAACATATATATTTTTTAAAAGTAGTCAAGTATGCCAAACAAATATACTAACAAGGAAAAAAAAAAGTTCACATATATATTACAAATTAATCAACTTGCAAGAGAGGTATTTGATGCTGTGTGATGGCAAAGGAACTTCCTCATTTCATCTGCATTTCTTTCTTAACTAATTTCATTATTATTCCAGGTAGTCTTACTCTACTTTATTTAATATTAAAACTACACTACTGATAAATATTGGTAATAAAGATTTTTATTATATACAATATATACAGTTTAACTTTAAGCAGAAAACATTTATAGCACTTGGGCAAATTTTAATATTGATATAGTTGAACAACACTCCTTCAAAACAAAATTGTAATTTTGTTCGCTTTAATGTTTGGCATTTTACCCAAGCCTATACGACTCCCGTGGATCGACACTGCTTCTATCCCAACCTTGTGCATTACACGTATGCACTGGGTACAAATTATGTTGCAGGCTGTGTCATTTGTACTCATTGGCTGCTAATGAATAAGTATAAATAAATTTTTTTGTCACCACCTAAATTCACCCCAAAAAAAAAAAAAAAAAAAAAAAAATGAAATGCTCTTGCTATCACACATTGCATTCTCAACTGTACATTTAATACTCTCACATCTTAATTACACATTTGTTTATTTGGGTCGAATTTTCTAAGAAAACTGAACGGCCAATTAACACCTTGCACAAAATAATGTGTGTTTACAATTCTCCTATGTACTCCCCTTTCCTCCTAACCTTCGCCAGTGACCAACATTCATCAGCGTGCTTACATACAGTTCATCAGAGCATTAGCAGGCAAATATCCAAAATATTCACAATGAATGTGCAAGAGGGAGGAAGAATGAAAAATTTTGCAACTCCAAAATTTACCTATGTACAAATAACCTGACAGTAGCAGGAATGAAAAGTAAGGAAACACACAACTGGAATGTACTAACTACGGCAGAAGATGGTCTAGGTGAGAACAGACGAGACACTCTCTGCCAAACCTAAATTAATGCAATGGCATAAACACAAAGATGCATCGTTATTTCTTTTCAAACACGTCTAGTGAAATCAAAACGGTTCTTGCACAACATAATCTCAGTCTACAATTTTTCTCAGCGATAGATACTGTGAACCTGGACCAAATAACGTGGATGAAATCAACCAGCACAATACGTTCCACTCGTTAAGCGTCCATCCCAATGCAGCCCAAACTGTAAACAGTATTTTTCCTTATGGACTCTGCTGAAAATAATGACAATCAGTAACAAACTTGCACTTAGCAGGAGCACTAGCGATACCCAACTAAAAATAGTCGTCACTATCAGACGAACATAACTCAGTCGACCTCCTAGACTTGGTTTTACTAGTAGATAAGTCCGACGAGAATCTGGATCTCCTTTTATCACTTTTCCCACATAGTTTCTTATCATGTTTATTTCTTTTATGTGAACTTCGATGGCTATGGCTATGGCTGTGTTTCGAACTCGATGTACGGCTTTGGTGGTGAGACGAGCTGCTGGAAACGGATGGCGACGCATCTGCAAACGTGCGCGTTATTACGATGCTTTTCAACTTTGGTGGATTCCTGGGGCTCTGCAACTGCATGTCTTCTATTTCTTCCTTAGCGTAGGGGGGATTATGGTTGACCATATAATTATGGTCTCTGTGCGCCTCATCTTCATCATACGATGTTCCCCTCATTTTCACATGCCACGTACCCTTGTAATGTGACAATTTCTTAAATCGCTTACTTTTTTTCTTAGAGTGCGATTCTTCGTCCGATGAAGATGATGTCGACGATGATGAAGACAATGAAGATGATGTACTAGAAAACAATTCCTTTATTCTTTTAAATTTCTTTACCTTGCTTCCTGATGACGTAGACTTGTGACTTCTGTGAGATGAACGTTGATGGCTTTTCTTTGGTTTTTCCTTTACCATCACTTTTGTTTCTTTTCTTCCTTTTCTTGTTTTCTTCTTCGCACATTTCGAGTGGCCTTTCGACGGACTGTAATCAGAATCTGATGTTTGCGAAGAAAGGGACGATTCCGAGCTCGACATCAAATCCAAAGACTGCGACACGCGCCTCGGAACGTCTTCGGTGCGCTGCCGACGTTCTTCATCTGACGGCAGCGTAATTATCTCTGGTGTTCTCTCGTGCCTTGGCTTCACAAAACCTACAATCATGCAGTCACTATCAGAATCGTTTACTTCCAAATCCACGGTGCTGTGGTCACTGTTCAGAGCAGAATCGTGTTCGATCATGCGTCGAGCTAGTTGTTCCATCGCATGCTCGTAGCTGGTCGTCGCTTGCTGGGAGGATCCCGCCACTGCGTCGTCGTTTCTGCTCAGTGGCGTCAACAGCTCGCACGAAGCTGCCACCGACCTCTCCCTCTCCGGCGAAGTCAGAACCAACACGTCGTCGCTATCGCTGTCCGAACTCACCACCAGAAACTGTCTCTGCCCAGCGTGACTATAATTCACGGATCGATCAAAACCGATCATATCGTATGGAGAACGTGCAAAGTTGTAGAATTCGTGCAAGAAATGGGTGACGTATCCCCTGAGGTACGGTACTAGCTGACTTCGAAACTCCGAGCTGCCGATGTTGTATCTCGGCAACAGGTTGAGGACGAGCTCCAGTACGTGGGATTTATTCACACCGTTCCAAAGGACTGCATCCAATTCTCGATTCAGCCAGGGCAAAAGACGATGCACTGCAGCCTCATTTTGCCTGCAGGGAAAAAAATTACCATTCAGTAATATTTATAAATATTATAAACAAAACAATTATTTTCACTTTGAAAAATTGACAAAGCACACCTATTGGTAACAACACTAAGATGTTTAGTTTGAGGGATACTGGCATTGGAAGACAAATTACTTAAATTTGTACGTTTGAATGACAGAAATCAGGCACATTTTAAGAAAGGGGTCCAGCGGGTCGGAACTCCTCCCAACGGTAAAAAAAAAAAAAACACTCTTGAGTAGACTGTAAGGAAAAGTAGCAATCAGAAATAAAACTTATGAAACGTAAAATTTTGAAAGTAGAACTACTGTATCGCTCATGAGTCAGTAACTGAGGTGGTCACTTTATTGTACACCCCCCCACACCTGGCACAGAATGGCCACTCAAGGCCAGTCAAATCAGTGGCACTCCTTCCACTAGCTGGTGTCAGTAGCCTATTATTGCTGAGCGCTGTTGCCTAGTTCACAGTGTTACAAATGGCCTCAGTGAGTCGAGCAGAATGCTCCTCAGATGTGAAGAACTTGTTAAAATTCAATCACTAAGTCTGTATCTTCACCCGTTCATGCTTTACATTTTTAAGGATTGTGCGCGACAGCTAACATGAACTCATAACTATTTTTCATAATAAAGTACATTTGTTCTTACGCTAAGAGAAAACAATATTTTCCAGGTACAGTTTACGCCCTACTTTATAAGATGACAAAGTTCTGACTCGCGCTTAGTCGACATAAGATAACGTGTAGCGCAACAGCCACCACACCACACGCACAGTTTTAGTGCGTGCTTTAGTCTGCAGTAGCTAGTACTGCATCTGGCTTTGAATGATCCTTACTATTGTTCATTTGCTTGCGTGTGAAGTTTTATTTTAAATTACGGTGCTAAGTAAACTCGTGCTAGCACCAGTAATTGCAAAGAAGAAGTGGTTCAAAAACAAGGTGAATCTATAATCTTGCAGTGTACATTCTCTTTATTTTTTTAATTAACAAACAAATAATTTCATGAAAGCACAAATTTTTAACAAACTAACAGATTGACAGCAAAAGCGTGTGATGATGGTGAACGTGCAGTACGACAGATATGNAAGTAGCAGATTTTGATAATTTTAACAAAGACTCTCTTAGGAAAAAGAATTTTACGATAAGGGGGAAAAATTCAGACCAAAAATTACGGCAGGTATGAGTGAGAAAATACGTTATACTGTTTCAACAAGTTCCATGGCAAAATTTCTGCAAAAAAGGCAGAAATGTAATGAAGGGTGGAATTTTGTAATGGAAAGGAATGACATTACACCTGCATGGATAGGGAAGAGGATCTTGTGCTCTCATTACACGCTACAGCACTAAGATGAATTATTTTTTCTGCGATACACGCAACTGTATGTAAATGAAATATTATTACATATACACAGTGATAGGTCGAGACCTTGAAAAATCGAGTCGAACGAACAAAGATCGACTCATCCTTCAAGTCAAGGTATTTCCAGCAGATCTTGAGTTACTGAACGTGCAAGTCAAGTCATAATGCTTTTAGGCTATAGAGAAACAAATATTTGCACCTACCAATCTTTTGTGGCTCGCGACTCAATAATTTTATGCTGCTAAACTGCTAAAGTTGCACCGTAACGAAAACAAATCTGCTACATGCATCAACACACTATTGATAGTGGTACGATACAGCCGAAGCTGGCCTAATGTATTTTAAATGGCATAGCGCAATCGTTGCATAGCGCTGTAATTATTGCATGGCTCATTTGAAGTGATAACTGTAGAGTGCAGCTGGTGTAATTTATATGCATTACGCCAAATGTAGGCCCAGTNTATGCCAAATGTAGGCCTAGTGTGTAATAACTTGTACGTATGTTTTCAGTGTGTGTATAAGTTAACAGTAAGCTGCAAAACCAATCATTTTATACAGTATGGCTTCTACTTTGAGAAATCGTTGCATACATCTGGTCGACCCTTAAGAGGCCAGCTTAAAGAATTGCGATGTTAAAAAAATTCTTCGAGCTAGGCCTCTTAAGGGTTGACAGAGGGCAAAGAAATGAAATGTAGACACGTTTACAGTTCTCAACTCCCAAAAATAAATTTTTGGAGCGTAAAAAAAAAGTATAGAATTTGATGACTTTACTAAAGGTGCTATAAGGCGAAAGGTGCAAGAGTTTCACACAGTACGGAACACCACACCAACGCTAAAAAAGCTGGTAAAGGCCTTGAGAGATGATGGCGTTGAAGATTGTAGCAGAGAAATATTACGAAAATTGCTAAAAGAAATCGGCTTTAGAAGGAAAAAACGTCAATCTCGGTGAAAGCTACTGACAGACAAACCACAGATAGCAGAATGGCGCCATAGGTTTATCAGCCAAAAAAGAGAATGCAGAAATTCGGGTCGAAAAATTGATATACATTGATGAGACATACATTCACCAATCACACTCTCTGTCCGCTTGCCGGCGGACTGAACGGGAAATCTGAGTGACAGAACTGATTGGTAAGGTGACAAGAGCGGCTACCAACACTTTTACAGCGATGCGAGTTGCAGCTCCACGTTTGTTGGGGTCTAAGGCCGGCCTTTGTATTCGCAGTTCATCTTCGCTGTATGATGAGAGAGCACTTCCAAACTGATGTTCACCTTATGGTATCAAAATGTCAACTGAGCTACTGATGACGTAATTTTTCTATACAAACGCTTTTTTACCTGAGCATTCATTACACCGTAAAATAAATCATAACTGATAGCAAAACAATCCCACCAAGCTATTTCGTTCTCGCATCGGCCCTGTTCCAAACAATACACGTCCATTTACTCTTAAGCATATTTATGAACACCATGCAGAAAGAAAGACGCCAACCACAATTTTATCAGGGAGTTACTCCAGCATTTTTCACAAAACTGTCACTTAGGTGGTTCTTGCATGTACATACAACAACCACCACAACAACATGCTTTTGCAGATGGTCAATACAGTAAAATATTGTTATAACCTACTTCACATTAACAAAGCTTCCACTTTACCGTAAGATTTTCGATTCCCACCTGAATACCCTACGTAAACTATGCAAAAATGTTTCCCTTTAAAATATAACATTTAAGTTAACTTTCATTACATCAAAGATTTTTTTACCTCACGCCTTCCAAGATGGAATTAATTTAATGTCCGTACGCTGGCGAATTTTCAAATTACGTAGTTTACAATACATGGTCTTATTTTGTTAATTGAATTTTCTACAAAGTATTTAGAGGCAGTAGTGTTTCATCCTGTGTAAAGGCACCTTTTTTTTCCCGCCACGATAAGGAAATCGCTAAAACAGCTTTACTTCTATTCTAACTGTGTCAATAAGTTTGTTGTTAGCACAACGTTTCTGCTAGCTACATCACCACCAAGGAGGTTGTGTAAAGCAAACATCTGATAAGGCGCTAGTCAGGGTGGGGGTGAAGTCAGTTCGAGGGAGGAAAGGCTCCAAAGAGGAACAGGGGAGAGTGCATTAGCCAACAGAGAGCGTGTTTCCGCAAAGGTCTCCACAAGTGTGATTATTTCATTCGGTGCGTACGGCTGCAGTAACAGCTGGAACAAAACACCTGTAAATGTGACATTACATAGGAAAGTACGATTCTGTTAATAACTACTTCACTGCTTTCAGCCATNAACAAAACACCTGTAAATGTGACATTACATAGGAAAGTACGATTCTGTTAATAACTACTTCACTGCTTTCAGCCATTGCCTTAAATTTATATAGGGAAAAAGCAAACAAACAAAATTTTTGTAGCGAGCGGAAGGCATATCACTTAAAAACTAATAAAAATAAATATCTAGTATTTCATATATATGTTTAAATATGAATATTTTAACTCTTGTTTTCAAAAATCTAGGTTATAAGATTAACATATTTAATATTAAACATTTCTAAACCTCTCATTTAGCATATTTATAATTATTTTGGATTCGTTCCATTACCTAACTCTCAAAATTGCTATGTTTTATTTTTCTTATACTTCTCGTTAAAATTATTTCTATATTTATTTTCATTGCATTACCGATTAAACATTTTACAATTACAAGTTATTTTGTGAAATAAATATACATGATGATCAATTAACTGAGAGATCATTTTCTGCTTAGCCATACAGATATTTGTTTTTCCAACTTAATTGTTTATAAAAACAGAGTTTTTTTTAAATGTCATGACAAACTTTTATTCCATATTAATCAGTTACGAATTACATCATGTTTCAGTTATTTTCATCCGAGTATAAGCCGAATATTAATGCAGATTGTATTTATATTCGCATATGTAGCCTTAATATTTAAATTTGTAATTATTAATTATGTTAAAGATATTTGTTAATAAGTAGTCAATAGGATAAAAAACAAAAATTCACTATATGAAATTCAACCACTCAAAATTCTGTAGCTGTCAAAACTTATGCTTACAAACTATGTTACAGCTAGAATACCAACAGATTCGGTTCAATCAGTCATCGAGCGACTTTTCAAATTCATGTCCCTGCAGAGAATCGAACCCACACCAACTTATTGCAATAGAGTACGTGTCGTAAGGTAAGGCCAGTAATTTAGCAATACAAAGGTGGTTCAAATCTTTCTATTTCTTTCGTATAAGCCTAGTGTAGAGAATATATACAGAGGTTGATGTACTCTGACTGTGCCTATTTATTCACCTTGACTAAATAAAAAATCCTCTAAGCCTATCAGGCCACTCACAACAAGGCATACTTCATATAAAATTACATTCCTTTCTCTATATTCCAAATAATTTCATCCCCCATCTACCTGGAGGAAGAAGAAGAAGAAGAATTAAAAAATAATAAAAATAAAAAACCCATACGCACACACCACCCCCTTTATCCCTATATGCTTTTTACTCTTTACATGACAATTTTCCAGGAATTGTGCGNCCCATACGCACACACCACCCCCTTTATCCCTATATGCTTTTTACTCTTTACATGACAATTTTCCAGGAATTGTGCGCCAACATTTAGTATATATATTTTTTTCTTAAGTTGTCGTAGGTTATATTAAAAAAAAATCACTGGTCTGTGATGGCAAGAAAGAAACAGTGCATCAATTTCCACAGTATGAAATAATTTGGATAAACGGTTTCGGAGAATCTGCGTGATAAGTTTAGAGGATTTTAGCGCTCTTAAAATGTAATTTTCCTCACGCCGGCGTGGCAGTGAATCTTTACTCCCAGTTACACGGGCTCCAGTAACATCCACTACGAAAGCTTGACAACGCTGGGGGTGTGCCGGCTCCGTGGCTGGGCCAACAAGCCTGCAATGGAGCGTGGCATGCACTCTGCTGGCGCGTTTATCAACTAGAACCTCGCCTTCTCCACACATACCCCAAGTATTTTGGACACTGCATTACAACTACTGCTGACACTGTATTTATCNGGCTCCGTGGCTGGGCCAACAAGCCTGTAACGGAGCGTGGCATGCACTCTGCTGGCGCGTTTATCAACTAGAACCTCGCCTTCTCCACACATACCCCAAGTATTTTGGACACTGCATTGGAACTACTGCTGACATGCTATTTATCAAAGTGTAGTATTGAAGAGTAAACTTGGCATAGCAAGCACATGTTAAATTATTGAGATCTAAATGCCCAGCATTTTAGAAAAAGTGCATTTTAACAAGTCTCCGCATACTTCTAATATTAAAAAGCCATAAAAAACTGTTCCCGCCAGTGAAACCATTACTTCCACCATACCATTCAAAGTATAACTATCGCGTGTTAACACATGAAGCAAAAAAAAAAATCTAGCAATAATCACGCGACAAGTGTTATTAAGAAAGTGAGTTCACAGATCTTGCAAAGTGTCATATTTAAATATTTGTTAATAATTGTTTTAGGGAGTGTGTTGTACTATTTAGCTAAAAAATTAAGTAAAAGTCTTCTTCTTTAGGCTGTAGCACACAAAATCCTTTAACTTAATACATAAAAAAAAATGCCTTATTACCAATCAAATACACTAAAATTTTCTATTGTGTGGTCAACGACCCCCTTAAGTAAGTTTGACTATATTTAGCAAATTTCTTTTAACTTATAAATTTGGTATTTTTGTCATTTATTCTCTATCCTTCCTCCTCCAGTCCCACCATTGCTACCACCATGCAGACCCGCCGCCAAACAAAATTGCTGTATACGTGTCTGGTGGAAATGCCAATTGTGGGGAAATTTGATTTTCCATAAACTTAATACGAGTACTGTATACAATGATTTGATATACTATTTGCAAGAATTTGTCTGAATTCTGAAGTCTACCCCTGGAATGGCAATTGTACCTCTCCAACAATTATCATTACGTGTGAAGGAGGATCAACACAGAAGATACTCTATGGGACTAAAGGTTGCTGCACAGAGAATGATTTTTCTTGGCGAGACTGTATGCAAGTAACCTGCTTTAAGTGCTTGCCCACTTAAGATATCCCTGCTTACGTGCAGGGCTTTGAACTGGACTGCTACATTTTGGCAAATGAAATGGTACTATTTTACTTGTAAGTTTCAGTGTCGTTCTGATCTGAGCCAATGAAAGCAGGTAATATCACTTACCTTGTAGGTGAGTGTTCAACAAATATTTCATCAGTTTTGTCAGGAATGTTAAATGTATGGAAATAAAATGAAGAAATGAATAAATACTTATTGTACTGTTAAATACGTACATGGAGAAAATGTGTCGTACTAATTTTATATTACAAAATAGTATGCCAGTTCACCAAATTTGTTAGCTGCAACTTTTCAGTGAATGCCGTACAAAAAATTTGTGGGTATTTTTAAGTTTATACACACTGTTTAGTATAAACAAAACAAAAAGGAGCTTCTTCTATGAAAGTAGGTTATTTATTAAATCAATATCTCTTTCACAATACACTAAAACCTTACTTGTATGGCACCCATTTCATACAGACACCTCAGTCGTACAGACTGATTTTCGGGAGCCATAAAAAAAATTTGGTCACAAATTTCAAAAACAAAACAATTGCCGCGAAAATCTATTCAAACACATTAGGGTTGTATGGTCTCTATCCTCGCATGATGCATCACATGTTGAAAATAAAACAAAAAACCTGGCTGAAATTCATTAAAATTTACTGTCACTAGAGCACAGCGTGCAAGCAAGGCCATTAACCTGATAGCTGTTCTATAGTGCCATTTTGTGACGACGCAATATATTAATTAAAGGGATACTTGGTTAAATTTCTTTTGTTTGCGGGGTTTAGTAATATTTTATCGGAAGTTCGTTAATCGTGGTAGTTCGTTTAACAGGTATACATTTACTTTTAGAAATCTCAGCTTTGTTAGGCGTCCGCATTAGAAGACAGAAATTTTCCAAACTGTGTCGACAGTTTTTGTTCTAGAAGGTTTGATTATCTTTTACTACGACGCAGTTCGGATAGCGTGCGAAGAGGGTGCTTGGCCCACGCCATGCCCTTATTTGGTTACGTTTGATATCTAAGGGGAGAGGGGTGGATATGCACGCAGTGACTAATACTCCGTGTGCATATCGCCGGCCAGCAGTCGATAGCCAACTCTCGCCGAGGCCGCATCGGGCGTGGCACATAACCCCCACACCGGCAAACTTGAACCTGCTCGTTTATTTCTCCGCCAGTGCGGGAGGTCGCTTCCAGTATTTTCTTCTGGCGAGCCAAGTTTTCAAGACGTGAAATAAACAAACCACTGTGGCGCTGTTATTTTCGTTTGTTTGCCTGAAACCTGTTCGTACTCGGCATATCTGATTGTATGCGATTGATAAATAATAGTAAAGGAACAAATAAACCAGAACTTGACTATTTTCGTTGGTGCCTTTTTAGAGTTTCATGTTTCTCCGACTGAGCTAACCGAGTTGTAACTTCCATTCGTCAATCCTTGATGTGGAATATTACAATCTTCACTGATGCAGTTCACTATACCATGTTGCACTTGTCTGCCAAGATACGAATGCGCAGCATGGCAGCCGTGCCAACCAATGTCGACACTAATGCGCACTGCATGCAGCAAAAAAACAACCTTTAGCCCTCCTTTTTTTTACCTCGCCTGTTCCACCAGCTTGGTCCTGAGGTGTTTGCTTGTGTAGTGCTACAACAATTATGATTTTTGGCTTTTCTTCACTACACGATTAGGATTTTTACTTATTGACAACTACATACATGAGAGAGAGAGAGAGCGAGAGAGAGAGCAAGAGAGAGAGAGCGAGTGTGTGTGTGTGTGTGTGTGTGTGTGTGTGCTCTGTGGTGTTTCTTGCCATTCATGTGGCTTCTCACTGCTGTCTTGCCCATAATGCTCAAAGAAAACACCGTCGCGCACAAGTTGCATTTTGCCGAAAACTGAGATCCATCATTCAATTGATGCCATGCCTTAAATCTCTCATCAATCAGCCAATCTTGTGAAAATGTACACTTTGAAAAAGCACTCTCATTCATTTTCAAAAATATACGCCTATTAGTTAAATTACGAAGAAATAATACATCATTACACCAAAAAAAATCTGCAGTTAGTTACAAAAACTGTAAGGATATCCTTAAAAAATGTGCATTAAACAATAAACAGAATATACAACTAGTTCACTTTCAGTATTACATTACATCATTTTGCAGCTAGTAACAAAACAAATATCTACGACTATGTTCAGTAAACAACTTGCAAATACACCAAACGATGGTGGCCTCGAAATTCAGATGTCGTGCACAAAACGAGTAAGTTTTTTTTGCAATGTTCATGACACGACAACACCTGGCAATCCAAATGGTATTAACAGTATTTTCAGCACTTGATGCTATCAATGTTTGAGGAAACAGCAAAAACCACACTCAGAATGGCGATTAGTACCCTACGATGAACGAAAATGGTAACATAAATTAACGCTAAATAGACATCATAAACCATGTTCAGGCAAAACGAAATGGCACAAAACATTTAACATGGCGCATACATACAGGAAAGCATTTGTGGTGCCATCTATATTCATTCCAGAAGAATTATTTGCACGCAACTTGGGTACAATCGTGGTGATGGAAACCTGCCCCCTTCCCCTACAAAAATGCCACAAATTCTAATAAAATTATGTTTTTAAATTAAATATCGCTATGGTGATTGTGGCACTGCTGCATTATATCACTAAAAAAAAACAATGTCTAGCGGACCGCCAAAACTTCAATGATAAACTCTGGTACTAGGTGATAAAATAACTTTTACTGCAAAGAGAATTCTCGTTCTAATAAAACGACACGAGTACTTAACGATTAAAAAAGGAGAAAGTTTTTGTTTATTATTTTTCTGCGTTTAAAGTCAAATAGCAAACTTTTTTCATGGGTTGGGGAGCCACTAATTATTATTCTCTCGCAATAAACTATTAAAATAAATCAAAGATTATACCGTTAACTCATATAATAAAACACAATTTGGAAAGATATTAAATGAATGGATAACATAAGCAAGTATTATGTAATCATATATAATTAAAATGTCTATGACTTAACGGTAAATGTAACACCGAAAATCTGCAATGTTACATAACCCCCCCCCCCCCCCCC
>NQII01008224.1:6730-37403 GCA_002778355.1 Clitarchus hookeri
CGCAAATAGGAACAAACAAGAGAAGTTTGAAGGTAAACGTGGGTGAAATCGATCCAGAGGCGGGTAAACAAACGACAGCATATACCGCGAGAACCTTTGTTTTCGCAGCAGGATTAAGAGCGGCCACTCGGGAGGCGGAATAATAAGAGGGACATTCCACCCCGGCCTGAGCATCCACGAGGCTGCTCTCTCCGCAAGCTGGTGCGTGTTAGAAAAACCCGATAAAATTCAGTAACTGCTGTTATTATACCAAGTCACTACTGTAAATGATTCATATCTACATATTTTTAATACTGTTGTCACAAATTTAAATACTTATTTAAACAACTTTCATTTTTTACAATTGAAAGCCTCGATACTTTTATTACAGTAACGAAACAAATATAGATNGTGAAATCGATCCAGAGGCGGGTAAACAAACGACAGCATATACCGCGAGAACCTTTGTTTTCGCAGCAGGATTAAGAGCGGCCACTCGGGAGGCGGAATAATAAGAGGGACATTCCACCCCGGCCTGAGCATCCACGAGGCTGCTCTCTCCGCAAGCTGGTGCGTGTTAGAAAAACCCGATAAAATTCAGTAACTGCTGTTATTATACCAAGTCACTACTGTAAATGATTCATATCTACATATTTTTAATACTGTTGTCACAAATTTAAATACTTATTTAAACAACTTTCATTTTTTACAATTGAAAGCCTCAATACTTTTATTACAGTAACGAAACAAATATAGATTTTTAATTTGCTGGAGTTCTTTAAAATAGTTTTTGAAACGTCACTTTACGCCATTATGACTTATTGTTCACATTGAACGGAAAAATATTGAATATGCTAAAATGTAGAAAATTATTTTAAATGCTGTTCACGGAAATCACTTTTTAAATCAGCCATTGAAAAAATAATACTACCCAAACTACCCGTATACTACAGTACACACTAGCACGCAAGTTTCTAGTTAAGATGGGAGTGAATTATTGAAATATTTTGGAATACCTGACGTATTGAGAGTGTNACATATTTTTAATACTGTTGTCACAAATTTAAATACTTATTTAAACAACTTTCATTTTTTACAATTGAAAGCCTCGATACTTTTATTACAGTAACGAAACAAATATAGATGTTTAATTTGCTGGAGTTCTTTAAAATAGTTTTTGAAACGTCACTTTACGCCATTATGACTTATTATTCACATTGAACGGAAAAATATTGAATATGCTAAAATGTAGAAAATTATTTTAAATGCTGTTCACGGAAATCACTTTTTAAATCAGCCATTGAAAAAAAATACTACCCAAACTACCCGTATACTACAGTACATACTAGCACGCAAGTTTCTAGTTAAGATGGGAGTGAATTATTGAAATATTTTGGAATACCTGACGTATTGAGAGTGTAGTATGTAAATTTATTGCTATTGAAGTCTAAGGTTTTTTTGCATAAGACAACAAGAGCATGAATATGCATATTATTAATACACTTGCTTTCTCGATAATTCCTTGGTTTCCGTAAGGATGACGCACTAACAAAGTGAAATGGCACATGGCCAAAACATTGCAACACATTGCAAAAACACACCAAATAAGAAGGAAAGTATATCTTTAGCAGAGCTTTCAAAAGTGCTTATTTAGCCGTGAACAGCTTATAGTCTCTTGAACATCCGTAAGTGATTTACACACAGCAATTTTCAACACATGAGTTGCACGTTGTCGCGAAATACACTCATTTGCATAAAAATGATTACCGTGAACGAATCGTGTGAGTAGAACGATGTTGCCACACAGATCGCCATAGCGAGATATGCGTCCCTTTGGATTTAATGCAGTTTGCTTGCGCGGATGTCGCACTAGGTGGAATACATGCCCCTCCCTCATTTATAACTGTACAACACCGAATAATACCATAGTAGTAGTGTGAGCCGTGCGAGCCACAGAGCCAAATCCAGTGAACACGCATCATGCCCCGACGGCGCATTTGACAAGGCTTTGCCCAACTTGATGAGTTTTAGAGTGGCTGCTTCTTTGGCCTCCAAGGGGCAGGTTGGACGTTTCGGCGCATTGCTCGCCACTTGAAGCGTTCTGCCTGCACTGTGAGTCGGTATTGGACGCAGTGGGAACAGGAAGGTGTACACACCCGCCGAGAAGGCTCGGGTAGACACGACGACCCACCAGCTGGGAGAATCGTTTCATCGTGTGAAAGGCTGTGGGCACTCCAACGCTGTCGCTGCGCACCATTCTGGGACATGTCACGGCAGCTGGAGGGAACGTCTGTATCCACTAGTACCGTATCCAGGTGGTTAACAGAGCGTCCCTCACGACGTCAACCGTCACGACCTGAATATCGTCGAACACGCGTGACCTTCTGCCGGGAACGGGCAGCGTGGCGGCTTGCGTATTGGTGACGAGTGATGTTCAGCGACGAATCGCGGTTCTGTCTGGATACAGAAGACCGCCGAATTCGAGTCTGGAGACGTCCTTGGCCAGCGCCGTGATCCACGCTTCATTGCAGAGTGGCGCACCGCCCCAACGAGATGTGTCATGGTGTGCTATACGGTTCCCGCACCCCACTGGTGGTGATTCAAGGAAACCTGACGGCGCGGTGATACGTCCAGGAAACTCTGCGACCATGTGCGCTCTCCTTCTTGGTGCAGCTTGACGACCCCATTTTACAGTAGGATAACGCCTAGCCCCCACACAGCGCGGTTATCTGTGGCCTTCTTTCGTGATATTGACACACCCTCCTTGGTCAGCAAGTTCTCCAGACCTATCGCCCATCCAGGACGTTTGGGAACAGATTTGACAGCAACTTCGGCCAGCGGTATCTGTGGTTGATTTGGAGGGTCAGTTGCGCCAGCTGTGGAAGGATCGTCCTCAGGAGAACATTCGACGTCTGTAGGCCTCCATGCCCGACCGTATCGCCGCCTGCCTCTGTGCTACGGATGGTTGAATATCATACTAGGTGCATCCTGCAAATGTTTGTCCCTTGTAATACAATACTTTGATGTTTTCTGTACACTCTGCCTGTACCCACTTACGCATTCCTGCGATACCACCTTCAGGGTGATCAATTTTGTTTTTCCAAATCAGCGTGAGTTTCTCATGTTTGGTATTTTTACCTCCTCCTACAGCTGCCTGTAAACTAAATCAAATCGCGTATATTCTGATAAAATACGATACACATTTAATCTGTGTATAGTGATACATGCTAAAGTTCTGGTAAACATGATCCAGCTTGATGCACATTAATGGTAATTTCATCATTTATAGGGGAGAAAGTAGCAAGTAACTGATTATCTATATATATATTCTTTTATTTTAAGTGTCAAAAATTATTCAAGAGTTATAGTTAAAACTGCTAGTCAGTGGTTTGGTTAAATTTTCGTACTTAATATTAAAATAGTCTCTGTAGCTTTTAGTTAACTTAATTACCTCATATATTATCCAACGTTTATAATAGAATCCAAAGGGCACAATAGTTTCAAGGTCTCATTTTTATTAGTTTAAAGAGTAGTCTAGGGGGAAATGAAAGAAGTGGGAATATATCTTCGAAAGTTTCCTTTAGTTTATACGTTCCTTCGGCAGTCGTGCTCTAAAAAAATACGCACGAAAAACCCGGACGTAAACGAAATAATAGTTTCACAAATGGGAGGTCTGGAAACCAGATTGAAACCACATGCGAATGTAAACACGCAGTTCTAAATTTAACCTACTTAACAAGGCGTAAAGCTACGCCTAGATTCATCTGTGGTGTGTATGTGTGTGAGGCTGAGCTCACAATTGGAAAATTATATAATTTTTAACAAAAGAAGGAAGCACCAATAGGGCACTCATAACCAAAACTTATGTTTTTAAGGCTTCTTAATTACAGGCAGTTAATAATTTAAAATATTCAGTCTTCCTTACACGCTAGGCTCTTAACAGAACCGAACCTAAAACAAATAGTATTTCGTTAAATATTTTTTGGAAACTTAATATTTCTCGCGAATGAGATTCGCAAATAGATACTCAACTGTACTCACATATTTAAGTTATTAATAACTGTAATTGCTCCCTTTTAAATTAACACAAATCGATCGCAAAAACAAAAACAATTACGGGTGGGAATTTAAATTTTTGTATTACCTCATAAGGAAATTCCAAAACCCGATCACAACATTTTTTACCTCTGCTGTGAACTAATGCAAAATGTGTAGATAAATACTTCAGGATAACTTTTAATTTTTAAATTTTAAACCAAGCTTGGGTGTAGGCGACAAGTTCAACCTTAGTACATACATCAGAATACATCTTCGCCTTAAGTTGCCAAGAGCAATTCTCGAGCAAACACGAAGTAAATACAATTTCCTGTGAGATTTTATACAGTGAACATATTTTTATGGCATATTAATAAATATGAGTGTGAATATAATATTTGCGTGAGTAGTAGGATATAGGGAAATCTGGGCCAATATATTTTTAACGGGAGCTGTGTGGCTGTGGCTGTAGCTGGTGGTCTTCGGATCAACTCGGAAGAGCTCGGCCATCTTTGCCTCGACTCACCAGGTGCTCGGAAGCCGTCAACTAGGGTTTGCCGAACGTACCCGAAGCTGCTCGGCAGTTATGCCCACTAATTATATAAGCATGTATTTTTTTCTGGTAGCCATATTTATTTTCTAGGCATAGATTATTATAATCATAAATCTGTATATATTAAATTATTTTATAAAATAATGTTTAATTACAAATGATTAACTTTTTATATATTATGCCATAATTATACATTCCGTATTGCGGAAACAAGCAAAAGTCTCTCACTCAATTACTACATTTCCAGTCCCTTCACTTGGAGACTGATTACTACACGATTCCAGAATCTGCAAATTATTGACTTCCTTGACTGTTTTGTAGGTATGAGCATGCTACCCAGATTTTTTTAGCGATGTTCGTACATTTATTTCTGACCTTGTAGTATTCTCGCGGATCTGATATAAGGATTTAAGCAATTTACGAAGGTGACGCAAGGCTATGAGACCTGAGTTTGAGATCCGAAACTATAAAAATAATTATTAATTATTTTCGGACTTATAAAACATTTCAGATACCGTGTTAGGAACTCATAATAAAGGCGAAACGATTGTTTTAGCCCATCAGATAAGGGTATCAGGGTAAGTTAGCAAAATCAGAATTGCATCGTTCAGTTCTAACGAAAACAATAACTTGTGTACACGCTGAAACTAAGCTATCACTAGGTCCCTGAAATCATGAGGTGCTTCCATTTAATAACATCTCACCACGCAGTTTATTTGTTTAATTCTATTACTCATTTTAGGGCCTTGTACACGTCCAATTCATAAGCACGTCAAATATTTAAATTAATCACAGAATATTGATAAATTTATAACAATAATTTAAACATGACATTCAATGCCAATTCACAAGTTGTTTTAAAAGAATGCAAAGAAAAAAATTACGCCTAATAAAATAAAAATGGAAAATAATTATAATTAACGTAACTTACTATATTTTTGTGGTTTCACACACTAAACTTGAATCAGTAGGAATCAAGCCAAATCAGTGAAAAGAGTGAGAACTAATCAACTTACATCAGTGCCAAATAACTAATTAACGTAGTGGTTGAATTTCACCTATTTATTTGTGATTTCCCACTGCACGTCAAGAATGTCACTGCTATAAATAATTTGTTCCCAGTTAATTTGTTTTATTCGTCGATGAGCAGTAGCTTATCAACTGACATTAAGGGAAAGTTATTTCACTGATTGATATCACTGATTCAGATTTAGAGTACACTTGTCACATTTGGGTTCAGCTTAGAGTACATACTTTACGTATGAAAGTATTTACAAGGCAGAATATAACAAGAATCAATATTTAATATATTAATTCAGGATAATGAAATTGGCCTACAGCTGCATTTAGTAGGAACGTATTTTCAGTATAAAATAAGTTAAATATCTTTACAGCTAATCATGGATAACTGTTATGATTTGTGTGCAGCCCGTGTTATGCAAAAGCGCCCGTAGGAAAACTGATCACTTCAACAACACCTAACTATGAAATGTTAAAAGTGTTCGGGTTTTCCTCTTGTTTTTTTTCAAACTGAGTTGACACATTCATTACCATATCGTGAGAACAAAAGCTAATAAAAGTTGGTTTTTTTTATTACGAGGATAGTGCTGGTCCAATTTCATAATAGATCGAAGCCTCCAACCAATATTATATTAGGTCTCCCTCAGAAATATTTTTAGCATTTTTCTCTGTAGTTCTTATTACTCCAAGATATGATTCTCCTGGTTTTACTATTCTGAAAATTACAGTCTTCCTCGCCTGGAATTTTAAGTTCACGTCTTCTGCTAAATGCTTGCAATGACTTTGAGAGAGTATAATAATTTAATTTTCATCTTCGTAATTGCGTCTTTTAACTGACGCCGAACGTACGGCTGCTGTCGTAATATTATTGTACCATACGCCGATTAGACTTTACATAAAATATATTTTTTCGAAGCATTTTATTTCGTTGCCAGATTAAAAAAAATAAATTATAATAACTAGGACCATCTGTTTTTCACGAAAAAATGTATGCACATCATAGACTTCAACTTTTTACGTGCAAGATTGCAAATTCCCTTCAGCTATTGGCCGTTTGCCTGTGTGGGGAGGACCGTTTCTTCTTTATTGTGCCAATTAGAAAAAGTTATTCTCAAACTGAACGTCCGTGATTGGCCGGTAGACATACTGTTACGAACTAGCTTTTAAGCCATTCGTACGTGAAAGTTGCTGGAGGCGTAGCTGAATAATGAATCATGATTAGGTAGCACATGGCAGTATAAGATGAGGATTATTAACATTAGGATTATACAATTACTCTTTATGTTACTACTGAACGGGGGAGCTTTAAATTGAATACCAAGATGATTATTCATTATATTTACCTCACGCCATTTTACTATAGTCGAACTGGAAAGTCATCACCTTGTTAATGTTGCCGGAGGCTGATTCTACGAGACGGTTAACGACGGCCGGACACACCCATCTCCCACGGTCTTCTCTCTGCTCGGGGTCGACGACAAGAGACGCCGTTCCGGGTGTTACGCCGGTCTATATCAGGCGCGTTGTTTAATAGAGGGTCATTCTAAAATGGGACAAACATTGAGGGGTGGCAGAGCTCACTAAAACAAACAATTATTGCATAGGAATATATGGGCGGGAGTTACGCGTTGAGGCACAAACACAAAAATAACACATGAAATGCAACACATTGTTTATTTACAACGTCGCCGCTAAATGCCTTCTTACAGCAATGTTTATAATAATTGCTCAAAATTGCTACCACCGACAGTAATGCAAGCTTGGTAGCGTCGGTGGAGTGATTGGCGAACAGATTCAAATACGCCGGGTATTTCACGCACGCCACCATTGTCAGCCAATCACGTCATATTTAGAGGTCGCCAAGCATGCGTGACTGTTGGTGGATGCATTTCCAGCAACTGTTTTAACATTTTCTGTACGGAATCACTCGTTAAGTATGCTGCTAATGAACATTTTATGTTTCCGTTAATGTGTTATGTTTTTGTGTTTGTGCCTCAACGCCTCACTTCCGCCCATATATTCCTATACAATAATTGTTTGTTTTAGTGAGCTCTACCACTCCTCAACGTTTGTTAGAATCATCCTGTATATATCTGCGGCCCCGTTTAGTGACCGGTAGATGGGATTTCTGCAACTGTCTTCTTTCGCAAGTTCTTGTTGCAATAACGCTCGTGTCCTGGTTTAATGTTTGAAGGTGTGATCAGGCAGGCAGCTCAACTAAGGCCTGATCACACCATTTCATAACAATACGTAAGACACATGCGAGTTACAATCATCCAAAAGCCATATTTGTTCTGAAGTAACGTGTTTTGGAGTACAACTAGTCATGGAATATTTTCGCGATAAAACCGGTGGCCCTATTAATAACTAATAATAAGTTATTTTATCTCAGAAATCTAGGATTCCGTCCTTTTACCGCAGTTAAACATGAAATACTTTAATTTTACATTAACTATACTTTTAAATGTTATCGCTTCCATTAACAAAACAAAAATATTTGTTCTTACAATGCTATTTATTTGCACGCCTGTAATACTGTGTGCTCGTTTTCAGGTGTTTTAGAATTCTTCTTGTAACTCTTTAAGCAATTCGTTTAAAAAGAGCTAATATCTTCCTACTTTTGATGACTTTCTATAGTTGCCGACTAATTAGTAAATATTTAGCACATGGCCGTTCAATGATTGGTGTAACAACACTCAAAGAAATTATTCATAAATTTGCCACATCAGTGTACACGTACAGTTAGAAAGCGCGAATGGTGAATTATTTTCCCACACATGCATGGTAGCGTTTCTGCATTTGCTCAGGAAAGAGTCAAATGCCTAGGAAAGTTGGCAACTTTGTATTGCAACAACACTTAACAGTCCTATATTTGCAGTCTGATATGTGGTATTATTTCCATACTATGTATGGGTTAAAATATTACACTAGAGTTTACGAAGTTTACAAGAAAATATTTTTACAGTGAACATCACTAATTTAACATAATTTTTCAAAGTGGAACCATTTATCGCAGAATATACTGTAAATACCTTGTCTAACGTTATGCGTTTCCCGTATTTATTACCAAAAATAACTATAACTTAGGTGTTTTACGACTTTCATCACAATAATGCAGACACCGCGCAATCTTAAGCATGATTACGACGAAGTGTGTTAAACAAGTACGCATGTAAAAAAAAAACCTTTAGTTTTTAATCTTGGCAAAAAAATTAAAACAGTTAAATTTAAACATACGTTCTTATTGTGTGTACTTTGGAAATGGCGGAAATTTGATGGTGTACCTAAACATACGGGTATTTCCCATTATGGTATTTTCACAAGCGTGCGTATGTCTAATTCGTGTTTTAAGTGTAAACTAACATGACATAGATCGTACCTCCTAGAATAATGTCACATCATATAAAATTTCCTCGAGAACGTTCGGAATGATATGAAGGTAACTATGGTAAAAAAAAAAGTTGCAAGTAAAAAAGTAAAAAGGATTTACAGTTTGATAAATTACCCTCGAATTGAGAACTATTCACACGTCGATTACGCTCGCAATACCGCACTTATCGAGGAGTGTAAAAACAGGTATTAGGGCCAGAACCCGGAGTCCGGAAAAATAAAATAAAAAATTGCAGTCGGGACGTGGACATTTTATTCCTTCCTGCGCCGAAGCTACGAAGCATAACACAAAACAATGCCTTTGTTTGTTATTCCAGCCTGCCTTCCGCTTTGAACTCTCTATTCCACGCCCATAAAAAACGAATACAAAGCAAAATACGTGAATATTTTTCAGTTCCTTTCGAAAAATATTGGTTACCAAAGGTGAATATTAAAAAAAAAAAAAAAAAATGAAAGTTTTCTGTATAGTATCATTTTAAAACATATATCCCAACGCTTGAGCAAAAAATCTGAATGGGAATGAAAATACCGTGTAAAGCTTTGTTTTTTTTATAGAAGCATGGTACCACAGACCTCCACACGAAATGAATACGTCCACCTACAAAGGGATTCACACAGACACTGCGTCATTTAATACGTTTAATGTCAGTGAAACTCTGAGTTGTTCAGTGGTAGTAATGAAAACACGAATAATATACCACATTTAGAATATTCCGTTGACTATTCACCTGGCGACACAGCGCATTACTAAGCATTGCTGTTGTAGCAATTCAGTGGTTCGATTTATTCACATACTCTCCTAGTGCTACAACCGTGCAAAAATCAGATTTTTGCACAAATGGGTATGGCATCAGTCTCTTGAAATGACAGAATAATTTTACATGTGTGTATACGTAGTAATATTACCGCTTATATTTAAGTAACAATTAAGTACATTTAGATTCCCGGCCCGATCATTCCCGGATTTTCGCAAGTGGGAATCGTGCAGGATGATTCCGCTGGTCGGCGGGTTTTCTCTCAGGATCTCCCGTTTCCCCCCACCCTTTCATTCCGGTAATGCTACATACTCACGTCACTTCACACTCATTGACTCTCAAGACCCTGATGTTAAGAGCGGCCCAAACATCTTCACTCACCCACTACATAAAGATATATAATAGTTATGTATAATATATTTTTTTTAACATAATATGTATTTTGTTATCGGCAAAAAGCTAAAATGTTTTATACTCACCTGGCGTAAGTTTCCAAAATTAATTACGTAAATTAACCCTAAAGTATCTTAAATTCGCGGTTTAAGGTAGCAAATGTTTCTTTCCAGTTTTTTTCAAACACTTCATGGTTTTTAACTTTTATGTCATGTTACAACACGTTATGTACAAACTGAGGAAGAACTGAATAAAAATTAATGCCACAAGACCTTTTAATTCGAAACCTTAGCCATTACCTCAGTTAAAAAGCCAACTGAGTACGTGAGTAACCAACTGACAATAAAACTGCAAGCTTGTGTTGCAATACGAACACGCTACAAGCAAAGATAAGTTTAAAACTTTCATAGGCAATATTTGATCGTTATTGCTGATACTGTTAAAATAATAATTAAATAATAATTTAAAACATTGTTTAATTTTCTGATTATTGAAGAACGATTGGTTTTTAATTGTTTAAATCGTCGAGATGACAGTTGATGTTTTGAAGAAGCCTGCATTGTTTACTAACTGATATTTTATAAATTCTACCGAGTTATCTTGAAACATACTATTATATATCTGTTGGGACTATTTTTTTCCCTTGCTTCGCTGCTACAAAAACAGTCATTCCGCGATCTCAAAGAAAACATTAAAGCAAGTATTTCACCACAGTATTTAACATTAACGTTAATTAGTTTAAATGCGTTCATATGACAGTTGTTATTCAGATTTCCCACATTCTATTTTAATTCTTGTAATTTCCAGAATACTCATTTATGACCAAGAGTATAAACGTTTCGTAGACGTGCGAATAGTTGGTAAAAACAAAATACGTTGAAAAATGCGTGTTTACGTTCAGTGGCAGTCAAATATTAGCGTGTTTTAAATACTCCGAAATTTATTTCCATCGAATTTCATTGAGCGGAAACCTCGTCGTATGCATTCCCGATTGGGTACATGCAGAGTAATTAACTTCAGAGTAGTTTAAAATCAGTAGCTAATTTTCTTAAATCACTGTCATATCACACTAAATCATTGTCAAAAAATGTCTGTATTTACACGGGAAATAATACGGAAATGTACAGTTAACATATGGAAAAGCAGTTGGCAATGACAAAAGTTGAACTCAGTTCCGTACATAAAAAAAAAAAATGCTGTAACACTGCATATTTCCTATAACTTCAGGTTTCAAGAATGAACACCGCAGTCTCTCAAGAAGCGTTCTTCACCGCTGTAAAAAAAGATAATATTTTTTTTTAGAGTAGTTAGGATGTAGTTTATTCGCGGCTTCTTCACACTTTTTAAATCAAATCTTTGAAAAATCATCCCATATTAGAAGTTCTTGGTTGTTTCCTAAGGTCTGTTATCAAAAGCGTTTTATACTGTTATTAATATAAAAGTATACCTTATATTAGGTTTAAATGAACTTTCACAAATATTTCATTTATAAATTTTAATATTTTGATTTATAATTAAAGTGCATATAACAGAGCGCAAATAGGTGTGTTGCTAATGCTTAGTAAGAAATAGTTCTTATGAATTTTTTTTTTATCAAATTGAGCGTACGAATGCGGTGCGTTGTCCCTTTAGTTTGATTCCCTAGACTTGGTTAAACTTTGTTTACATGAGGCAGAGGAATATCCTAAAAGTAGAACTTTAGCAGGGATTCAGAAAATATTGAAGAAATCGTGAATTGACAATATACATGCATTCACAAGCCAACTATAACAGCAACAATCGAGACATTAATTGATACTATATATATATATAAACACTGAAGAGCCAGAAAAACTGGTATAGGCGTGCGTATGCAAATAACAGAGGTATGGAACCAATCAGAGTAACGCGATGTGGTCGGCAGCTAGATCGGTTACTGCTGCTACAATGGCAGGTTATCAAGATTTAAGTGAGTTTAAAAGTGGGGTTATAGTCGGCGCACGAGAGATGGGACATAGCATCTCCGAGGTAGCGATAACATTTGCATGTTCGCGTACGACCATTTCACGAGTGTACCGTGAATATCGGGGACCCGGTAAAACATCACATCTTCGACATCGTTGCGGTCGGAAAAAAGATCGTGAAAGAACGGTACGAACGACGACTGACGAGAATCATTAAACGTGACAGACGTTCAATACTGTCTCAAATTGGCGCAGATTGGATTTGTGGACTGCCCTGCAGGATTCATGGTGTTCATTGCCTCCTGCATACCTTCGGACATTAGTGGAGTCCATGCCACGTCGTCTTGCGGCACTTCTGCGTGCTCGGGGGGCCCTACTTGATATTAGGCAGGTGTACCAGAGTTTTTGTCTCTTCAGTGTATAACTTTATATATATATATCATTATCACATATCACATTTTGTACCAATGTTACAATAGGTGCGCGAAAGGATGGTGGCGCAGTTGGTTTGCGTGCTAGCTTACATCGCAGTGTGTTTCGGTTCTGAGTCCCGGGTCAGGCAGAGGCGTTAATTTGCATGTATCTGTATTATTCACCCAGGTATGGGAAGAGGCACCAAACTGCGCGAGAGTTGTAGCATGTTGAAACTTAATGTGAATAGAGTCTTACAAAAAATTGGTAATTAATGAACTGTAGAATTTGATTTTTAAAAGCGCTGAGAGACATGCGAAATTAAAATGTCAATAGCATAATGAAACCCGATCCAGGAAAAGAAAAATTTAACTTTATAAGTTTTTTTTTCATGCAAAATAAAACACCAGCGAAACGAAAAAAAAAAAAATTATTTTCGTTAGTAATCTCTCTTTGTAAGAAGGAATTATATAAAACCAACTAGTGTACTGCTAGAGAGATTTAAGGATTTCATTTGAAATTTCGGTGAAATTTACGAAAGTCAGTTATTAAGAAACTAATGTTTTTTTTTACGTATATTTCTGAATACTTATTTACAAGTATATTCCCGCAATGTCACAATTTTTTTTTTTAGCAGTGATGTGAGCTAGAACACCTATGTTTACAATTTGTCTAGTCATATTACCGGTAAGATTTTTCATTTCCACACCAGTAAATCACGTTATAGGCTTTTCACGGTTAATCGAGCACTTTTGAAATCAACCTTTGAAAACTGTTACTGCCCCTACCTGCATATATGTTAACGGGCAAACGATAAAGTAGTAACGTTAACGACGGAGTGAAAGTAGTTCCATGCCTTCACGTTGGTAAGATTTTTCATTCACGCACCTTTAAATCACGTTATAGGCTTTTCACGGTTAATCGAGCACTTTTGATATCAACCTTTGAAAACTGTTACTGCCCTTAACTGCATATATGTTAACGGGCAAACGATAAAGTAGTAACGTTAACGACGGAGTGAAAGTAGTTCCATGCCTTCACGTTGAATCAAAAGTGTTAGGTAAACATTAGTGAATACTGACATGATTTCTTTTGCTCTCTCTTTTTCAATGCTGTTATGTGTACAGACGAGCATATTTGTAAAATATATACTTTTCTAATAATTATACAGTTTTACTTGACCGACGCATGAATAAAGTGATCAATAAAATGACAACGTTAATTTTACGTATGGTGGAAAAATACACAATAGGAAAGCCGGTAGATACACTGTATACCTGAATAAGTGTGAATTTCACTGTTTAATTAAGTGAACAACACTTGACTTATTCAACAGTCACTTTAGTCAATTTAACTAACGTTTTAGTGGAAAAATTCCCGTTTTCACTTACATATTGATTTAGTCATATTTTACACAGATTCATAAACCATTTCATTCTCTGTTTTTCAGTGATTTGCTTTTTGACTTACGGCTCAGTTAAACATGATATATCCTAATGAAATGATAACACATAAATAAAACCCATAAAATATGCTTTTTAAAATGAGGGTTCCGTTTTTTATAATATAATTTTACCAGAGAGCATGAACATCAGTCTTTCATTTAATTTCCCCGTCTTAGTTTTCACGTGACTATCAGAGCGCTCGGTTTAGAGTTTTGAACTGCATGAAATGTGATGTTAGTGCACTCATACGTAATTTTTGTGTTGACAGTCCTAATGTTACACATTTAAGAAAGGAAAGGAAACTGCATAAGAGTTAAATATTTCATAGGTGGTAATAAATATACTTTCCTCTTAGCAATAAACATTGTTTTGGTAGCTGTATTGGTACGGTGATGAGCTGGGAGCTGATAACTGCGGGTTCAAGTCTTATTCAACGCAATCTTTTTTTTTTTTTTAACTTTTTTGAATTACGTTAAATTNCAATAAACATTGGTTTGGTAGCTGTATTGGTACGGTGATGAGCTGGGAGCTGATAACTGCGGGTTCAAGTCTTATTCAACGCAATCTTTTTTTTTTTTTTAACTTTTTTGAATTACGTTAAATTGCACATAACCAACAGTGACTATCGTAAATACATTCAATTTCACTCAATTATTCGGCTAAATAAAAAAAAACAATATTTATGTTACCGCGTGCAGTTGGCTGTGTCACTGGTTCAATCAGTGAAACTGTTTCGCTGAAAGAATCGATAGTTTTCCAAAGATTCTAAGTGAGGCCACTTTCACTTATTCGAGTAGTTGCATTCGACTGCAAATCAGCGGTTTTCCAATTATTCGAATTTAGAGTGTATTAAGCAGGGTTTTTAAAAGTACTCAGTTGACCGCGATCAACCTTTATACATAAGAAATACGCCCAAAACACAAGGTACAGATTCCTTGCTATAATCCATTCATAGTTACTTCACACTTTTCTGACGCCCTGCTAAAGTTCTATTTCCAGGATATTCCTCCGCCTCGTGCAAACTAAGCTTAATTAAGTCTACAAAATTACACCAAAGGACTAGGCACCGAATTCGTGCGCACTCATTTGTAATTATATTCAGCATTAGAACTATTTCTTACTAGGCGCTACCAACACAAAATTTTTATCACTGTTTTTATTTACGTTTATTATAAATAAAATATTATAATGTATGAATGTAATGTAGGTAAAACTTCAATTTAAAGAAAAATAAGAAACTTCTATTTTAACAGAGGTATAAAACGCCTGAGACACATGGCATATTTAGGAATTAACTAAATACGTCGTACATGGAGTGATTTCTCAAAGGTTTGATTCAAGAAGTGTGAAGAAACAGCAAATAGACTATATGCACAGTACCGGCAATAAATGTCCTTCTTGTCCATCATTTCTAATCGTAGACATGGACACTGAACAGGTAAGTTCCATAAAACTGTTTCACATCAATTTTTCGTAACATTTCNACTTCAATTTAAAGAAAAATAAGAAACTTCTATTTTAACAGAGGTATAAAACGCCTGAGACACATGGCATATTTAAGAATTAACTAAATACGTCGTACATGGAGTGATTTCTCAAAGGTTTGATTCAAGAAGTATGAAGAAACAGCAAATAGACTATATGCACAGTACCGGCAATAAATGTCCTTCTTGTCCATAATTTCTAATCGTAGACATGGACACTGAACAGGTAAGTTCCATAAAACTGTTTCACATCAATTTTTCGTAACATTTCNATTTCTAATCGTAGACATGGACACTGAACAGGTAAGTTCCATAAAACTGTTTCACATCAATTTTTCGTAACATTTCCGCGGTGGTTTAGTGGTTAGACTACTCGCCTCCCACCAAGGCGAACCGGGTTTGATTCCCGGCGGAATCGCCCCCTGATTTCTGCGTGTGGGAATCGTGCCGCTGGTCGGCGGGTTTTCTCGGGGATCTCCCCTTTCCCCTGCACTTGCATTTCAGCGCTGCTCCGTACTCACCTCGCTTCACCCACATCGGCTTTCAAGAACTCGACGTTAAGAGCCGCCCAAATCTCTTCACTCACTCATTTAACTTTCGTAACACTAGAGAGAATTTTCGAAGAGTGCGTATGCAAAAAATGCAGGAACCAACTTCCCGGTACCATCGTTGAACTTATTTTCAGCCCCTGCAACTGCCAGAATTATGTAGCTTCAATNGCAGGAACCAACTTCCCGGTACCATCGTTGAACTTATTTTCAGCCCCTGCAACTGCCAGAATTATGTAGCTTCAACTCAAGATCTTCCTCACATTTAATATTAATGCCTATTTTTAAATGTTAGTGCGCCGAAAATTATTTTGTATAAAGGCATGGGTGCTTCGAAGACACAGAATGTACAAATACCTACACTTCTGTTTGACANCCGAAAATTATTTTGTATAAAGGCATGGGTGCTTCGAAGACACAGAATGTACAAATACCTACACTTCTGTTTGACAACATGATCGTGATTGTTCTGTAACAAAATCGTGAGAGAATGTTGCGGACATGTGCAGAAGACGATGGGGAATGTGACTTCAACTTCCTTCTGTATTTACGCAACAGTGGGCGTCTCAACACACTTCTTGTATGCTGTGTGGTAATAATAGTCTTCGTTGCTGACCGACGCATGTAGAGTTTCAAACGAAGAAGGAAACGTGCTCATTACGGCAATTACGGCATTACGAACAAGTGTAATCTGTGCGGTAAGCTGGTGACTCGAAGGTAATATCTTGCGCGTAAACATACAAGAAACTCGTCACCCTCGTAATGATATCTCCCGTATTTAGTAGTGTCATTAGTTACTACTAGACCAAGCCAAAGTGTGCATCTGGAAAACATGTGAACTACATAAGGTCACATCGTATCTCCCTTCCCTCTTTTCACGCTTACTCCTTCCTCCTCCAGGATAAGGTAAAGCGCTCGTTTGCGGACGGCAAGGAGGGGGAGAGGGGCTTCCAGGTAACGCAGTGACCATAAGTTGTGGCACAGTGTTGACTAATTCGCGTTTGCGGAGTTGACGCTTCCGTGTAAGCTGGTCCGCCGAACCCTCATATGCCACTGAATGGCCCTGGCCTGTATGTCGTGAGACCGGGAGCCTAGGCTCCCATAACTCACAGGGTGTTTGTAAAGACAAATGCACCCCGANTGTCGTGAGACCGGGAGCCTAGGCTCCCATAACTCACAGGGTGTTTGTAAAGACAAATGCACCCCGACACATACTCAAATCATTGGGTCGCCGACGGGGCGCCGTGTGTACGTGGGTTTGTAGGGCATCGAACCCCTATTTAGGCTGTTAATTTGTGCTGCCTATTTTAGGTAAATTTACGTGTTCGTGTATTTCGGCGGGGGGAGTGAAGCTCCCCTCCAGCCCCCCTCCCCCCACCTGGAGTGAATGTTGTGTCATGATGTCTGTCTGACCTGTCGTTTTGTTGTTTACAAGTGTGCTAGTTAATTTCGCATATATTGTGTCGGTGATTCCCTAGTCTCCCGATATGTCCTATACATAGGGGCAGTGATATTTCGCGAAAATATTTCAAGACAAGATACAGTCCAAAGCACTGTAGCGTCGTCCAGCTTCTTTGATTGGCTAAAAATTGTACTGGCTCGTGTTAACCGTTTGCGCACGAATCACGAAGGTTCACTGTCGGAGTTACTTCGTCCTGAGTGGCTTGGTCAAAGACGGACACGGCACCAGCAGCCAATGGAGGTATAACNGTGTGCTAGTTAATTTCGCATATATTGTGTCGGTGATTCCCTAGTCTCCCGAGATGTCCTATATATAGGGGCAGTGATATTTCGCGAAAATATTTCAAGACAAGATACAGTCCAAAGCACTGTAGCGTCGTCCAGCTTCTTTGATTGGCTAAAAATTGTACTGGCTCGTGTTAACCGCTTGCGCACGAATCACGAAGGTTCACTGTCGGAGTTACTTCGTCCTGAGTGGCTTGGTCAAAGACGGACACGGCACCAGCAGCCAATGGAGGTATAACAACAGCTGAGGTGTATATATAGTATTAAAGTCTACTGTATGCTCAGATTTTTACGCGAAAAGTCACTGGCCCTACCTATACAGGTCTCCCTCGGGGTATGTTTAATCGTTTCAGCGCTTGTGACATTGAGAAGGAGTAAAACCCAGTGTTAGTAAATTGCAGTTGGTGTATGTAGGAGTGGCTTATATTCATTTCGGCAGGCGTACAAGTACTTGCACAGACAGCTAACAGCATTGAACTCCCGCTATTCGCTGTTGGTTTTCCCCCATCTCACAGCCACACGAGTGCCAGGGCCGCGCCCCTCCGCGGCTGCACGCTCGGCAGGAAGAGTAGCAAGCCCTGGTATTTAGGTTGCCACTTTCCTGGACTCGTGGTTAAGAACACTGTCGCTTTTTTTTTTTCAGCCGGGCGGAGGGAGCCCGTGGTTGGAGGAGCTGCGTATTAATCCTCTTCCGCTCCATTCCATCTTCTCTGTTGATGGAAAAGCCTTAAGAAGAAAGTGAATGCTTTAAAAAAGTAACAGCGTGTAAATTTTAATACAAACGAAAATGGGCGCTTTTTTCCCCCAACAGATCCGGAGCGGAACTGCCATACTCCAGCGTTGAACCAACTGAGCAAGTAATTAACACAAATTTTGAAAATCACTTTTCTGTTCTAAAACCATTAAAGTTTTGAAAAGGTGTAGGCCTATTTCATATTTTCCCCTCGTCAGACACATAAGTGTATAATTATTCATTACCTTGCCTACTGGGTTCCTGACTAATTATATGTAGCCCAAACACACAGAAAGTTAAAAAAAAAAAAAAAATTAGAAGCGAAGAAATATTATGCTTTTGTGTTATTTTGCAGGGACGTACTTGCTAGCAATGATTTGAAAGGCGCCACTTTTACGTTAGCGGCAGGCCGTTTGAGCGCAACACTAGCATGTTATCGAATTCTAAGAGACCGAGGTGACAATCAAATCGTTTGCGCACCACTGTGATTAGAGGGTTCCCTTTAGATTTTCTGCGCATGACTGCATGACTGCAAACTTACGCCCATCTGAAAGATTGAAAAACTTACTCTATAGATAGATGTTACAACGCACCCTGCTTTTGGTTACCTATGATATTTTTGGTAGTATTTTCATAATTTTAGGTAGTAAATCTGTTGTGCGCATCTACGATACGTTTCAAATCTGGTGAGTAAGTGAGTGAAGAGATTTTGGCGGCTCTTAACAGTGAGGTCTTTGAGAGCCGACGAGGGTGATTGAGGTGAGGATGGAGCATCGCCGGAATGAAGGGCATGTTACTGGCATGCAAATAGCCTATTGACACTGCAAGACGGTTGTTGTGCATTCTGAACACCCTGACGTAATCAGTTACAGTAGTACGTGAGTTTACGTATTACTCACCCCTTCTACAGGGTACTATTTTTTAATGAAAATTATTGTTTGCAATGCTCAAATATATTGCGTATTAAATTTTAGTTAGAATTTTCGGGAAAAATAATACGCAAATGTAGTAATTACTATAACTCAAATTTTAGGACTATGCTTTGCACTATACGCGGTTAGTATCAATAGAAAGTTACTATACTAATATTGTTGCAAATATTAAAGCATAAAGAAAAACATGCTCTAAGCGATCAAATAAATTGCATATCATCTGTTTTAATTACATACACCTAACATTTCATGTGTGGTAGTTACACATGTACATGATAGACAAAATGCTGTAGCTGGGGTGGGCTGCAATATTTCCACTTCTGTCTAGAGGATATTCTCGGTTTCATATTAAATTTTTTATATTGCGTTTTTTTTTCATCACATTTCTGGCGTGGAAGGGAAATTAATTTCTGTAGAAGGGAAAATTTTTTTCTATGAAGCCTTATTACTTAGGGGTTAAATTTATGCCACCGCCTAAACGGCGGTACAGAGTACTTTTTCGCTCACAAATATAAAAAAGGGGTTTAAATTTCCCAGGCTCGTCTTTAGTAGGCCTCCCAAGTTGTCATACGGATCTCATTCTATTAGTTTTGTCTATTCTGATGTTCAAACAACTGTGGAATATTTTCATGTGAATATTTTTTCACGGTGGAAGTGAAAATTGATATTTTTTTGTCAAGTCATAAACTTAAGATATTGAAACATAAATGTGGTCGTTCAGAAGTGTCAAGTTCAGCAAAATTTTCTGTAAGTAGCCTTCTTTTTACGATATTTATTCTTTGGTAAAACAGTGTTTTAAACCATAGCGACAGTGCTGTATATTTTCAGAACAGATTGCTATATCGAAAACGTATAGTTACAGCTTAAAATTCTGAGGAAAGATTGTTCATGATATGTTCCGTCGCTGTCGCAATTCTTCCTCGCGGACAGACGTGATCTTGAGACATTTTTAATTGTTTTGCTAGGTAATCTCCTTAAGGGTCCCGCCTGCCTGCATCGTTTTTCTCCTTTTTTGGCCGAGAAGCGCCGGAGCTGTAAGGGTTACACTGTCACGCGTTACAATAACGCCAACGCCGCAACGCGCAGGACCCTGAACTGGCGTGCAGTGTTCTCGTGGTGCTGCGTGTACCTATGCGACTTTCAGCATTTACCCTATAATTTTATTGACATTGCAATACAGTCTCCTATCGTAGTTTGGCTTGTGTCCGACTAGTATGTTTTAAGGTACGGCAGTCCGAAAATGCCGATTTTAACTATGTTGGAGCACTTCAAAATAATAAGTATTTACAGGATACGTGGTAACTTTAAAGTACCACCCCTTCCTCGTCTGGGTTATGATGTTTTTCCGTAGGTAAACATGCTGGTGGCAGGTTTAATAGTTTCATTAAAAAAACCAGGATTTCAAATGGAGTTCAGAGCTCCATCAGAAAACGTTTTATTAAACAAGAAGTTACTTATGTAACTAATGAGCTTACTTTTCCTAATATGGATGCGATTAATTTAAAAGCTGAGTTGGTAGTAAGAACTTTACTTCTCTTTGAAAGCAANTTGGTAGTAAGAACTTTACTTCTCTTTGAAAGCAATAACTGTAGAAATGAAACCATAAACTTATCTAGCAGTCGTGAGACAATTACAAATACACACAAGCATTACCTGGGACTTTTAACCCAGAAAACCTCGTACTATGAGCTAGCGTGCAATACGGAGGTCGGATCCGGAGCATCAACTTCGGATTTAATCAGTCTAATGTTTCCAATGATAGGGTTTACTAACCTAAAATATTTAAAGGGCATTTATTTTGAAAATAAGTGACTGAGCCACAAAAAACACGTAGGTGTAGATGGCCTACCGTAGCACTACTCGTGTAAAAATTTTGGTGGAAATCTGTCGTTTGATCCCTGAGATATGACATTAAAAAACTTTATTTTCTTATTTGATGTTATCGTACAAAATTCCCTGAAAAAAAGGTATATACACGATGCTTCTAATGTATACTGTTTACATACAAATTTTGGTTGAATTTATTTTAATTGTTTAATATACATGTCAAACTTACCTAAGTGATTTATGAAGCTGCTAGTTTGAACATCGCTGTCTGACCCATTTAAATCATGGAAGTTCACGTGGCCTTCTGTAGCAATTATAGTGTGCACAATTTGGTACAAAGGTTTATTTAAAATTTTCCAGTCTGGNAGTTCACGTGGCCTTCTGTAGCAATTATAGTGTGCACAATTTGGTACAAAGGTTTATTTAAAATTTTCCAGTCTGACATTTTGTGGGAGTAGATTGATTGGTCCTTAAGACACAGCATAAAAGCTCTGTAATTTTCATGTGGCGATCTTCATAAATGGAGGATAAAAAAGTAATGTAATAGCAATTTCGATGATTTTATACTGCCAATATACAAAGTTAAGTTAAAATAGATTACATAGCTTCGTAGATATCGCTCAAAAAACTAAAATTATTTAATAGATGCCGTTCTANAGTTAAGTTAAAATAGATTACATAGCTTCGTAGATATCGCTCAAAAAACTAAAATTATTTAATAGATGCCGTTCTAAAAATAAGTGCGTCCTACTGAAAAAAAATTCATTTATTATTACGGCATACCACAGTACAATATCGTCGCCAAATTCTGTAATAATGGGCTAATTGCTTCCCAAGATACGAGATAAAATCACTATTTTTATTGGTATGGCTATCTTCCAAAATATCAGAGAAATGAAGCTCTTCATAGAAAAATTTGATGGTTGTAATAGGTAGTGACAGCATGCAAAGTTAAGTTGGAATTTGTTTCATTTGTAAAATATGCTGTGCTAAAATATTTATATAGCCACCATTTTGAAAATAAGTGCCTGACCTNGAATTTGTTTCATTTGTAAAATATGCTGTGCTAAAATATTTATATAGCCACCATTTTGAAAATAAGTGCCTGACCTACATAACACATACCAGTTTACACCACCTTATGCAGTACTATTTGTCTGCCAAATTTGTAAGCAATCTTATTATTATTTCCCGAGATATGACAAAAAAACATGACTTACTCGCTTGGCTCTCTCTTACAAAATTACGGGCAAAATGTGCTCTATGTGCATACAGTTGTTAGTCGTAATATATACTGCCAGCATACGAAGTCTAGTTGAAATAGATTACATGGTATTGACGATATAGCATTCTAAGCTAAAATAACTATATAGCCACCATTTTTTAAATACATTTCTGACATGCTTAAAACATACCAATTTATATAATCTTCCTCAATACTACTTGTTTGTTGAATTTGATATGAATTGGTCAATTCTTTCCCGAGATATGACATAAAAACTTCATTTTATTCGCACAGCACTATCTTACAAAATGGTGAACAAAAGACGCTCCATGTACATACAGTTTAATGTTGTAATATCTACTGCCAGCGTACAAAGTTATGTTGGAATTGATTACATAGTTTCATCGATACAGCATTCTAAGGTAAAATGGATATATGACCACCATTTTGAAAACAAGTGTCTTATGTGCTTAAAATATACCACTAAACATTATCTGTATCAGTACTACTTGTTTGTTGAATTTGGCAGTAATCGATTAATTACTTACTAAGTTATGACATAATANATTATCTGTATCAGTACTACTTGTTTGTTGAATTTGGCAGTAATCGATTAATTACTTACTAAGTTATGACATAATAACTTTATTTATTCGTGTGGTGCTATCTTTCAAAATGGGAGACTAAAGTTGTTATTTGTTTTTATATATGATGCTTGTAATAGATGCTTTCAGTATACAAAATTTCGTCGAAATAGTTTAACTGGTATGGCAGATATACTAAATAAACGTAAAGCATTAGTATGGCCGCCATTTTTAAAATAAGTAATTAATCAAGTTTAGTCACCTGCGTTTACGTGGCCTTTCATAGCATTACTTGCGTGCCAATTAGAGCGAGAATTGGTTGAATAGTTTTTTTTATTTAATGTAAAATAATTATTTTTTAAATTGGAGCTATTTTACAAAATGGCTTACTTACGACAATATCTATCTCAAAATGTAATGCTTACACAATGGTTTGCCAGAATACAAAATTGTGGTTAAGTCGCTTGAATGGTTCCCGAGATATGACATATCACCCAAAAATTTAAGTTGGTGCCATTTGAAAGTAAGTGCTCGACGCGGACGAAAACTAAAAAAGTCAAGTTTACTTACTAAGTATTATATGTGTACCAAGTTTGGTGAAATTCTTTTGAAGCGTTCAAAATTTGAAAGGTGGCCCCACACACACGCACAAACATACAGACACACACGCATTCAAACACACATACACACACAGTCAGGAAAGTGATCTCATAAGCTTTTCTTTCCTTCGGAAATTAGGCTAAAAACCGCCCAACGTGTCTCAGTGAGGTCTGCTTACGAATAGAATTTAAGAAACGGTACGCGTCTGTATGANGGCTAAAAACCGCCCAACGTGTCTCAGTGAGGTCTGCTTACGAATAGAATTTAAGAAACGGTACGCGTCTGTATAAGTTTTTCAGTTCCTCCATTTCTTTTTAAAGCATGTTTTTGTAGTAGTGAAAATGGCTAAAACGGGTGTTTTCACTGCCATTTTTAGGTAAGAACATTCGGGTGCAAAGCATTATAAAGAAATAGGGACGTGCATCAAACCTTTATTTTTATTATCACGTCATAAAATGGTAGGGTCTCCNCAAAGCATTATAAAGAAATAGGGACGTGCATCAAACCTTTATTTTTATTATCACGTCATAAAATGGTAGGGTCTCCGCTGAAAGTCTCATAGAAGCGCGTTATCGACGGCAAGACCGCACGTCAGTTCAGTGCTTCGCGCGTAGAGGCGACCAGAGAGTTGCTGCGCATGTCTCGGTCGCCCCCTAGCTCTCCCATGCTTTTAGGCCTCAGACGGCCAGCCACCTTAACAGAACGCGCGGAAAGACCTAAGAAGATCAGCGCGAAAGTGAATGAGAAACTTTTGTCCGGCGTTCGGAAGCTATTCCCAACGAGGAGGTCGCTTCGCGCCCAATGTTATTTTCCGGTCTGATGCTGGCGGTCATTTCGCGCATGCGTCCTTCCCCGGCCACGGAAATAACCTGTCCCCTGGCAGCTTTACGCCGGGGGGGAGTGTATTTGCCGGACCTGAAAATCCCCGCGGTAATTGAATGGCCCTTAAACCGGATTGCTTGCCGCTATGACCCGTCCTGTGGCGCCTAGCTCCGACCTTCGCCTTCTTCCCCATAGCTCTCCGGCTCAACTCCCTCACCGCACTGCCAACCAACTCCTTTTCACNAGACTCTAATACCGACTGCAGAAATTCGTTTCCTGTTCCTGCCTCTTTCGGGTTTTTCTGCCCCTGGGGGATAAAAACCCCCCTCGGTTCCTAAGATTAACAGTTATTACGGATGCTCTGCAACAGAGCTTCCTCTCGGAAACATAACAAAGAAACAAATTATTTAATGAAGTATTCTCGTGTTCCATGAGGTTAACACAAAGGAAGTAATCTAGTTCCCCTTATGTTACTTGTGTAAACCGTAATTTCAAAGCAGGTTCTTGATACCCGTTCGCAAGATATTTTATTTAAATGTTGCAGGTATTAACTTTTTTTTTTACGGCTCATACCAAAGTTTATATTTTAAGATCGCCTTATACGCAGTTTTCTGAATTATATGATATTTGAAAAATAGTTCATATTCGAAACTATTACAAACTAATTTCCTTTAGTCACATTATATATACTGTAAATCTAATGTTTTGATACACTCATTAAAAAAATTACGATTTTATTTGTGTTAGTGTGATATTCAAGGACCGTCACTATTACAGATTTCAGAGCTAATACACGAGACATTTTACGATCTGTGATCACAGTTCTCACATCTGGCACAGTTTTGCATTTTTCTATCCACAATTCATGCTTTGTAAAATGTGATTTAGTTCTGGTGAAACGTGAACTATCTTCAGTAATACTCCTGTTATTCTCAGTGAGCGCAATATTTAATATCTATCTCAGTTCTAAACAAAGTCCTTATCAAAGTCTCTATATTGGTTACAGTCGCTTAGTTCACAATCATTATCTAAACATATATTTAATCTTTATAATTTTACATTCCAAATATATATCACTCACGCATCCGGTTCAATAGTCCCGTCCGCCAGTCTCGCTCTCTCTCTCTCTCTCTCTGGTCGCTCTTCGTCGCCACTCGTCGCTCTGCTGGTTCGTCGCTTCGCTGTCTTCGCACACCTGTCGCTTCAGGTCGCACAATCCACCAAACTCTTGAACTCTCAACTGTCGGCTCGGAGGCCCGTCGCGGATTACGTAGTCTCGCTCGCCAGATCTGGAAGGTTCCCCGCACCCGGGGTCTCGCTGAGAGAGACCACGGTAATGGCCAGAACATTCTTTTGCAGATAACCCCAGAAATTAAACCTGCTGGAGGTCAGGAGCGACACGAGTCTCGATAGGCTTATCGCGACGGTGGTACGCGAAGTGGCATGCCTTTGTAAATCTCCGCGCGCTCTTGGTTTACCAGCGTGGCCTTTACGCACTTCTGCGCTCCCTCGGGCGTGAGCGCGTAACAGTATTACTTTAGGCTTTGCAACAAACAATTTTTTTTTGAAGCTGTAAACATATCAGCACAACGTACTGCTCATGTTTTCAGAACAAATAAAACGTGTTTGTGTTTGAGGTTACTGGCCGTAGCCTTCTGTGAGACTACAGAACATACTCAACAAAGAACGTCACCTCCCACACCTGAGCTATTTACGTCACTGGGCGCTGTTTCCGGCTGCGTACAGCGTAGGTCATCAAATCCACTTCCCGTGCAACGTCTTCAAGAGTGTTAATTTATAAGTTACTAATTTCCCATTACCAGGGCCAGCGGTTTTTATTTCCGCGACAAGATATGTGCGCAGGATAGACACCGACATTCTAAGTGCTCACAAGCAGGCATCGTTTTGCTATTGACTCGCTGTCTGTGCGAGGATACATTTTCTATTTGACTGGGTTTTTCGGAGTCAAGTTGCTCCCCGGCTCNCTATTGACTCGCTGTCTGTGCGAGGATACATTTTCTATTTGACTGGGTTTTTCGGAGTCAAGTTGCTCCCCGGCTCTGGACCTCCGTGATCGACTGGCAAACACCTCATACGCGTGAGAGTACAAATCATCCGGCCGATAAATTGTTTCTGGACTAGAGAGTTTTCCATTACAACTGGTCGTGGAATATTTTGGCGAAAAACAGGCGGGCCCTACCCATCGCCCATGAACATCGGTAATGTNAAAACAGGCGGGCCCTACCCATCGCCCATGAACATCGGTAATGTTTCAGCGTTCTTCTGAATGTCTCTCCGTTGTACCCTCTCTGTCCAGCCGTCTGCGTGGGATAGGAACTCGTGCATCGGAGCACTGGGAGTCACTATAGCTCGGTAGGAATCACCGAGAAATCAGTGAAATTCAACCAAAATATTCACTTAGGTGGGAACCATTTTTTCAAGGTTTTCCTTCATTTTGAGTCGTTTTATTCCAATTTTAGATCGAGTAATAATAATTCACAGGTACAATACAATTTTACAATATATCTCATAAATTATCATCTAGTATCGAAAAAAGGAATACACTGTCGTTTGAAATCTTTTCCCTTAGNTTTACAATATATCTCATAAATTATCATCTAGTATCGAAAAAAGGAATACACTGTCGTTTGAAATCTTTTCCCTTAACATGTACAATTTGTATGTGAGCTTGTTTGTATGAAAGACAGAGAGAGGGGACTTTCCACAAAGAAAAGGGGATTGGAAAAGAACAGAAAAAGAAGGAAGTACGTAAGACGGTCTCTTCGTAGTTCATTTCCTCGATTTCCACTCCACTAGCAGGTGATATTCGGCCCAATAATATTGCCTCGTGGCTTGACTAAAGCAAAAGGTACAAAACGTATCGCAACAGCAGAAGTCCAGTCGTAAAAACTTATTCAATTGACACAGTTCTGGCTGTATTGATATTTGGTAACAACAAAAATTTACATTAGAACCTCAGACAATGAATCGGGAAAATAATTCTATCTATTCATCTTCTCAGTCGTTCGATGCGGTGAAAGAAATTATCATCCTCAGTTATTAATATAGTATCGAATATACGAGATTTCATGAATCACCCGTTTTTGTAAGTTCGATTCCAATGTCGGGCAGTGGTATGGAAGTTCAGTTCAGTGAGTGAAATGTATTCCTTGGTACCACTTTTTACGCTTCAAGAAGCAAAGAAACTTAGGCAATGATGAACCAACATTACAGAACCGTTTGTAAACACATGTTCTTTAAGCGACTTTTATAAACGATGCAGTATACCAAATGTGATGGATTGTCATATTTGTCAAGCAAATTTTAAGCAATAGGGTGTCATATATACATGTGCGTATGTTGGTGTGTGTGTGTAACTTCTGAATATTAATTTATTTTCATAGAATATAATAGCATTCTTTATTGTGTGACAAACATTCAGCATTTTATTTTACACTTAAGGGTGGAGGCTGGTGAGCATATAAGCCCCTTTACAAGAGAAGAGGGAGGGAGTCAATTATTACCGCCCAGAGACGTTAGTTCGAGGGATCAGTCAGTTCTAGAGTACCACGCAGAGAGAGGTTAACCGCGCCGAGGGGGCCGGGGGCACATCGGACCCTCGGCCACGTCAGTACGACAGTAGAGCAGTCCAGGGGAGACGACTANCCGGGAATTGAACCCGGTTCGCCTTGACGGGAGGCGAGTAGTCTAGCCACTACACCACCGCGGCATCAATAATATGAAATTACGGAACATGCTGTTTCCTATAAGTGTTAAATATATTGTCTACCGTCGTCTTTGCAGGCGACACAGCAGCATACCATACACACATGTAGGTAGTATTGCCGAACTGCAAGGCACTGTATCGCTGTGGCCGAAGCTTACACGAAAACAGTGGGTCCTGGGAAGTTGCAACGAGAGATTTATTTTTGTTAATTATGTTACACTGCCCATAAAACTACCATCAAAAGNTGGGTCCTGGGAAGTTGCAACGAGAGATTTATTTTTGTTAATTATGTTACACTGCCCATAAAACTACCATCAAAAGTTCATAATTCCTGACGGTTTAAAAGTTTCCTGCAAAATAAGGGTGGCCAATCCTGTTATTTTCATTACGAGGGAGGTGTTAATGAGAGTTTGCTCTGAGGCTGAGAATCCCTATAAAATAAAACGAAGTTCAGATCATTGTAGTAAAATTTCACTTCGTTTCTGATAATATGCAAAATTAATTTTAAAATTTCAATTTTCAAGGTCTTACATTAACCTTAATATTCTGTTTGTGTTTATAGTGTCCTGTATATTTCCCACTTTATTTTGCTTGAGGAATCACTTCACGAAGTTTGTTGGTCAAATTCCGCCCCACCCTATCAATTATTTTACCATAAATAATCTCTCTGGGGANATCACTTCACGAAGTTTGTTGGTCAAATTCCGCCCCACCCTATCAATTATTTTACCATAAATAATCTCTCTGGGGAAAGCATAAGCCTATTAAAAATCATTGATTATGTTTTTTTTTTTCATTTTATGCTCATTTTTAAATATTTTTTTAGTGACCATCCACAGGCGAGATACGCATTCTTATCACCCCCGCACCTGTAGCCTTTCTGGGTAATGCAGGGGTATAAGAGTTTTCCTTTACTTTCCCTGTTAGTTTCACTTTCATTTATTTTGGCCTTTAGCATGCTATCGGGAACACGTAATCTTCTATTTTATTCTACTATGTCTACATCCAGGTAGTCTAAAGTAGTGGCGTGGCGCGGTAAACCTACCTTCCACCCAGTTCCTCACACTTCCCGGAATCTATTCTACTTTATATGTATGCCATTATATAGCGGTACTAACTGCTTGACTAACTAACTGGCATTATACATTTGATTCTATCCCTTTGTATCGACACCCAGAGGAGGGGGGCCTCCGGACATATTTTCGATCCCCCTCCTCCTGTACTGAACGGTATTCTTCTACCATCTGAAGTCTCAGTGTAAAGGTTCTACTGTTCTTCGTAAGCTTTCTCGAGTCTTTCTGACACTTTTCCTCATTTATTCTAACTCTTCCATTGTTTGTTTTTCTGAGAGCATGTCTCTGTACAGGAAAATACCGAACTCCGGTGTTATTAGTAGTTTACCATTTCCCAATCGTACAGCCAAAAATTATAATATATGGAAGATTCGAGTTAACCGTTTCGTTCCCACATTAATTTATATCATCTTCTGGTGTTACAATAAAAAAACAATTGATGCTTGCTGTACCTTAGCTATCACAGTCAGTAAGCTGTAGGATTTGTGTTCGGCGAAAGTGATATGAACCAGCAATAACGCAGAGCAGTAGCACAGTTTGCAAATAATTTACCGCAAGCGAAGATCATTGGGCACTGGGCATCGTGGTGTACAGTTCAGGTCGAACTTAACCTCCTTGTACAACACGTAGACACGCGTCTACGCTTGGCCTGAAAGGGTAAGTTAACAAAAAAACAAGTTCTGGTGGATGCCTCCCTCGATGCCTGTGCTTGGACGTCTGGCACGGCCCGGCCGGCAGCAGCAAACACTAGTGACGGCCCGGCTGTTTACAAACTGTTACAAAAATATTCAGCACGCATCGGCAAACGCGCAACTCGTTATACGGAGACTAATGTTTTTAGCATGACATCAGATCTGCGGCCGGCTGCGCTAACAGCTACCCCTCCCTTCGCCGGCCGCATCCCGCTCCCTGTAAATGCACCACCCAACAGTTGTGGCGCTAACAGTATATATTCTTTACTACGGCACAAAAACTGCCAACAAAACAAGGTTCTCACAAAACTAACAGATATCTAGATTCCCTCCGGCTTCTTTTGGCTTCAGGATTCAACTACAGTGATAGAAACGCAGAGTTGTAAAACTGTGGTATTTGGGGGCATAGCTACGTCTCGTTCAGCAGAGTTCCGCGACGTTGGAAGGTAGTGGGTGAACGACGCACCTTTACTTCCGGTTGAAGGCGAACTCTTTCGGGTTTACTTTTAAAGCACGTTATTGGAACGGGAAATGTGTTGTGGGTCTGATGGAGCTTGGGCTGGGCAGAGACATTAGAAGTTTTAAGTTGGTTGCAGTGGTCTGCCGGTCGGTCGTTAAAAGTGCGTTAGCGAGTCTGCCGCGGGTAACCGAGATGGCTCTTGCGGTTGCTATTCGACTCTGTAGAGGAACTGGGGCCAAGAACAGTAACGCAAGACGACCGCCTGCTCCCCCCCCCCCTTTACCCTATCCTACCCT
>NQII01008224.1:37410-62570 GCA_002778355.1 Clitarchus hookeri
CTTTACCCTATCCTACCCTTATACACACCTGAAAAAAAGTTTTGCACCTCTGGGTTAAGGCCCTGTCACAATGTCAAATTTTCCCGTCAAACCCACTTCAAATAAGGTTGGTCAAATAAAATTGGATGATTCTGACGTCACTGAAACGTCTTTATCGTCGCCATGTTTGTCTGGAAAAGTTGTATGGCTTTAGTTTCCATCAAACATTTTGAAAATTGGATGGGTTCTAAAATTTATTTGATGTTTCATGGTCTCAGCCAATCAGAATCGCACATCATAAAAATGGCCGTTTCCGACATCACGAAACTTTGGAATGGCGAATAATTGCTGGAAACTAAATAAGGTTATGAAAGTAATTAATTTATATTAAAGCTCTTTGAGTATGAATGCTATTTTTAGTGGTTAATTCACAATAGTATTAAAAACTCATAGGCATTAAATTTCGCTGTGCAAGAAATATGTCTGATAAAAATTAAATGAGAAAAGAAAGGAAAATAAATTAAAACATTCATTACATTTCTTACTGTAGTGGACTACACGAATACACAACAATGCCTCACTTTGTAAATAATTTTGAAATGAAAATTCTAACCAAATCCTCCCAGTCAAAATGTTTAACAGTGTGACACATTTTCAAATACATTCAAGATTATTTGATGGCCGTACTTCGTCTTCAAATTGTATTGCCAGATATACACTGAAGAGCCAAAAAAACTGGTATAGGCGTGCGTATGCAAATAACAGAGGTATGGAACCAATCAGGGTAACGCGATGCGGTCGGCAGCTAGATCGGTTACTGCTGCTACAATGGCAGGTTATCAAGATTTAAGTGAGTTTGACAGTGGTGTTATAGTCAGCGTACGAGAGATGGGACATAGCATCTACAAGGTAGCGATAACATTTGGATGTTCGCGTACGACCATTTCACGAGTGTACCGTGAATATCGGGAATCAAGTAAAACATCACATCTTCGACATCGCTGCGGCCGGAAAAAGATCGTGAAAGAACGGGACAGATGACGACTGACGAGAATCATTAAACGTGACAGACGTGCAACCCTTTATCAAATTGGTGCAGATTGGATTTGTGGACTGCCCTGCAGGATTCGTGGTGTGAATTGCATCCTGAATACCTTCACACATTAGTGGAGTCCATGCCACGTCGTCTTGCGGCACTTCTGCGTGCTCGGGGGGCCCTACACGATATTAGGCAGGTTTACGAGTTTTTTTTTTTTTTTTTGCTCTTCAGCCAGTGCATTTGAAAGCGAAAATTTGTCAGTATTTCAGAGGTTTTGCTGAGTTATGCCTGGTCCGCGTGTACACTTATCGCGCCGAACGGACAGAGTGGAAAACTAGAATAGCCAATCAGAAACCGTCCTCGTTTTCCGCGGAAGCCAAGCCGAAAAACTGTGCCCACTCCGCGATTTCTGCTCGCGGAAATAGCACACTTCGCCGATATTTCGCAGTAGTCAGTTGGTTCACATATTATTTACCACTGACTTCTTGGATAATTTAAGTGTATTGATGTATCAGCACAGATAGTTCAACGCATGTATTTATAATTGATTACTTAAATATAAACGCACAATTCTTTGATAACTTATATTAAATAGACGTAATTTATAAATTAACCGATAGTTAGCACTAAAATTGTAAAGTAATTTTGGAAGTGTAAAACAATATCCCATTCTCCCAAAAATAATTTTTTTTTTTAATTTGTACTACAATGGAAATAAATTATTGAACAGAAACAAGGCAGCGTCCAGTTTGTTAAATCAATNTTTAATTTGTACTACAATGGAAATAAATTATTGAACAGAAACAAGGCAGCGTCCAGTTTGTTAAATCAATTTATTGGGGAATCTAGGTATTATTAATAGTTACTTACGAGTGTAGTTAAGATATTTGGGCTGCTCTTAACATCGATATCTTGAGAGCCGATGATGGTGAAGTGAGGTGAGTAAGGAACAGCGCCGGAATGCAAGGGCGGGGGTAAAGGGAGATCTCCGAGAAATCCAGCGGCATCGTCCAGCACGATTCCCACTTGATTTTGAACCCGCCGGGNAGACGTGCAACCCTTTATCAAATTGGCGCAGATTGGATTTGTGGACTGCCCTGCAGGATTCGTGGTGTGAATTGCATCCTGAATACCTTGACACATTAGTGGAGTCCATGCCACGTCGTCTTGCGGCACTTCTGCGTGCTCGGGGGGGCCTACATGATATTAGGCAGGTTTACGACTTTTTTTTTTTTTTGCTCTTCAGCCAGTGCATTTGAAAGCGAAAATTTGTCAGTATTTCAGAGGTTTTGCTGAGTTATGCCTGGTCCGCGTGTACACTTATCGCCNAATTTGTCAGTATTTCAGAGGTTTTGCTGAGTTATGCCTGGTCCGCGTGTACACTTATCGCGCCGAACGGACAGAGTGGAAAACTAGAATAGCCAATCAGAAACCGTCCTCGTTTTCCGCGGAAGCCAAGCCGATAAACTGTGCCCACGCCGCGATTTCTGCTCGCGGAAATAGCAGACTTCGCCGATATTTCGCAGTAGTCAGTTGGTTCACATATTATTTACCACTGACTTCGTGGATAATTTAAGTGTATTGATGTATCAGCACAGATAGTTCAACGCATGTATTTATAATTATTACTTAAATAACTTATATTAAATAGACGTAATTTATAAATTAACCGATAGTTAGCACTAAAATTGTAAAGTAATTTTGGAAGTGTAAAACAATATCCCATTCTCCCAAAAATAATTTTTTTTTAATTTGTACTACAATGGAAATAAATTATTGAACAGAAACAAGGCAGCGTCCAGTTTGTTAAATCAATTTATTTGGGAATCTAGGTATTATTAATGGTTACTTACGAGTGTAGTTAAGATATTTGGGCTGCTCTTAACATCGATATCTTGAGAGCCGATGATGGTGAAGTGAGGTAAGTAAGGAACAGCGCCGGAATGCAAGGGCGGGGGTAAAGGGAGATCTCCGAGAAATCCAGCGGCATCGTCCAGCACGATTCCCACTTGATTTTGAACCCGCCGGGAATCGAACCCGGTTCACCATGGTGGGAGGCGAGCAGTCTGACCACTACACCAACGTGGCCTTTTATGCATTAGTGGTTCCCACATTGTTAAAATTTTGGCAAGGGGGAAAAAATTGTAAACAGTAACGAGTTTTTATTCGTACATACTAAACCTCGTTTATTATAATCTATACAACCTGGAACAGTCATGAAACGATATTGAGATGGCATTCACTTCCCTCCGGACGTCGCAGCACCGTGCGAGATCGACGAATGACTGCAGCTAGTAGCGTGTCAGACGTGATGGCGTTTTTCGCGGAAAGGACGATACCATTAATTTTCAAAAAGGGATGTCTTCTGCTTCTCACGATATGAGTGGGAGAAGTAGACAGGGATCACCTTCCCTGACTCCACGGCCCATTCAATTTGCACAGAAAATTAAAGCTGGACTCGCAATAGTCCATTGCATCCGTATGTCGTTTTCGTCCGTCAGTTGAAAGCGGTTCTCAACAATCCGTCGTCCGTCAATCCTGCACGGCAAAATTTCAGCGTGGCAGTATGACATCGCGAGAATTCTTTAGTTGGAGATATATTTTAGTTGGAAATACGTTTTCAAGAGAAAAACATTTTGGAGAAATAATTTTTTTACACGATAAGAATTTTTAATCATTTTCTTTACATTTTTTTAATTTCTTAATTTACCACCAACTAAACGCAGATCCTCCGCCTTGCGTCTTATTTCTAAGTGCCTCTCAGGAATGTCGTCCGAAGGCGGTGGCTCACCCGGTCTGTCCTTCGGAAGTTAAGGTTTGGTAAATATTTGACGGATGGACGGATAGAAAAAAATAGTTGCCCTGCTATTGGTTGAAGATCACGTGACCGCCGGATGGACGGACTACTGACCGGATGCGACGGGTTATTATAAAGGGTTTTATTTAAAATTATTGTTTGAATATTATTTGAAAATATAATTGAAATCTGCTTTTAAAGGACACCGGGCCCTGAGTGGTGCAAAACTTTGTCTGAGGCGTGTAGCTTCGCCAGGTCTCCGCGCTCGCAAACAACTTGGGAAGGAGGGGGCGGAGGGTTGCGGACAGGCGATCCTCACGGCCATCTCGTGGCAGTCTGGACCCGTCTCGAAATGCGTTTCCGATACCACCGCATCGGGTGTCGAGGTCGTTAAAACCGACGACGAGCGTAAGGGAAAGGGGGTCGCCGTGCCTCCCAACGTTGTCCGAGGCCGACGACGTACGCCGACCCGAAGAACAGACATATTGAAAAGCGCGCGGGGGGATCGAGCCGAACACAAAAGGTAGCGCGGCCAAGAAGAAGGAAAAAAAAATGGTGAAACGGCCGGCGAATGTGGATTCGATGGAATATCGGCCAGCTTCTGCGACTTGCACCCTCTCCCTCCGCGATCAAATCCCTTCGGCGTCAGGCGCCCTTTTTTCGGAGGGGGGGGCCCCTTCGCGCATGGCTGCGCGGCCGAGATCAATGGCGGGGGTTACAATCGGATATCATTCGCGCGCAATAAAAACGTCCGGAAGGCATTTTTTCCCTCCCCGCGGAAAGATGGCGACCTTTTTTCCCTGCGTTATTTCCGCTCCATTCGATAGTCTGCGTAACTGATGCGTTCAGCCCGCGCCCTGGGTCGAAGGCGGTTCTAACGCAGCGAGCGAAGTAATGGAAGAACGTTTGTCACTCCACTCCAAGAACCCGTCAATTAATGGATGCGCGCGTCGGATGAAAATAAAATATTGCGGCACAAGACAGGTCGTTCCTGAACAGATTGCTGCATATGAATATTTTTTGGTAAAGTCTGTTCACGATAAAGAATCAACCTTAGAAAAAAATCACTGCTCTAACCTGCATATATTTTCACGGGCGCACTGAGTGGCATGCGCCCAGTTAAGGTGGTAACGATGGAGGGAAAAGAGTCCATCTTCAACGTGGAATAAAAAGTGTTAGGTAACAATTTGTGATCACTTTAATTATTTCTTTCGCTTTAAGTTTTTTTTTGATGCATCGAGGTGTAAAAATTAGCAAATTTTTTTTAATATTTAATTTAATAACCAATTCACAGTTTCACTTGACCGAGGCATGAGTAAAGTGATGTGGCTCATGGCAATGTTGGTTTTATGTTATGCGGAAGAATACACACCGTACATACAAGTAGGTCATACGCAGGGCTCTCGAAAGCACTCAGTTTACCGTGGACAGCCCATATCCACGGTGCATTAGATTTATGATTCAAGCATTCCAGCGAGATTCGGAGCATCTGCAATTCGCTTGCTGTGCGATGAAATGCAAGCAGCCATCGATATGGCAATACATTTTAAAATTAAATCATATGCACGGCGCTTGAGCGGAGTGCAGTGGAAAGTTTTTGCCGGCTCTTAACACCGGGGTCTTGAGAGCCGTTGAGGGTGAAGCGAGGTGAGTATGCAGCATTGCCGGAATACAAGGGCGGAGGAAACGAGAGATCCCGGAGAAAACCCGTCGGTCAGCGGCATCGTCCGGCACGATTCCCATGTGTTAAAATCCGCGGTTAGGTCCCCGTTGTGGTGGGAGGTGACCGCCAATGAGTTTATTTTCGAGGCGCCCAACAACGAAGTCATATCGCGTTAAATATATATATATATATATATATATATGTGTGTGTGTGTGTGTGTGTGTGTGTGTGTGTGTGTGTGTTTGAACTAGGTATTCCGGTGATTAGTTAGTGTTCGAAACACGAAAGCATTACCCATAGAGTAAGTAAGGTATATCAAGAGTGGACACTGCCATGTTAACCAACGAACCATTAAATGGGGGCGTCGAAGACACGTCATGTAACAAATTTGATATTAACATGTTGGCTGCACCGCAAGGCAAGTAATTTTGTTTCAGACATCATGCGCTAGGAAGTGTAGCAGTCCCTTGTCTTGTTTCCATCGTTGCGTGCTAGGTGCGTTGGTGTCGTGCTGTTGCCTTATAGAGCACCGTCACTTCGAGAAACGTTTAACTCAACTAAAACATCCTGGTGGCGCTGGAAGTCGATCCGGCCATCTATGTATTACGAAGCAGGCACCTAACCGCCTGAACTACGAAGCTTTGCTTAGTGCAATCGTCTGTGAAAGTTTTTTATAGTTGTTACTGATGTATTACCACGCGCACATAATAATTTGTTTTATATAAAAGAACAGCCATAGAGATAAACCTTGCTAAAGTAATCCAATTAACAAAATAAGAAGAAGAAAAAATTGACCCGGCCATTTTATTACCTACAATGTAAATTGTGTGTTACAAAAAACTTGAAAAAAATATTAGTTTTTATTAGTACATATATTAGATATACAGTATCTAATTGTGTCCCATTTATTATTTACAATAAAAACAATCACTTTTCTTTGAAAAAAAATTTTGTTTATAATGTTGGTGAATGATGCCCCCGTAATTAGTGGCCCAGTCGGCCCTATTCGGTGTTCAATCCCTGAGCATTACCTACATTCCTTGAAAGAATAACTGTAAGTTGTAATGTGTCTTTAACTGACTACGATACATATCAGAAGAGCGTTGAACAGTTTTCATTTCAGACATGCATTTGTTTATCCATTTTTTTTTGNCTGACTACGATACATATCAGAAGAGCGTTGAACAGTTTTCATTTCAGACATGCATTTGTTTATCCATTTTTTTTTGTCTTGAACGTACCTAGATGGAGATCTATTTAAATCTCAGCACAGTTGAAAAAAAAATTTTCTTATTACAAAAAGATTGAAAAATTTTTCTTCAAAAATGGAAGTTATTTATTTTATGCACCAATATTTTTAGTCTAACAAAGTCTATTCAAAATATAAAATTTATTTAATCAGCGTAGTTATTTGAAAATCTAAAATGGCATTATTAATGATCTGTATTATATTATTTTTGACGTTATTTATAACAATTCGGTGTAAAAAAAACGTTTGAATTCCGTAAATAGTTAGTAAATTTTTCGGAAAAAAAGTTTACTTTTGGATTAATGCAAGAACGTTTGTTTCGTTTAGCTGCTTTAATTATATGTGTGATAAATGTTTATTTTATAACGAACATTAAAAAAATTTCTTAGCATCCATGGTTTCCATATTAGCTTGCACGGAACAATGAAAAAGAGATATCAACAATTTTTAACATAAAGAGTGATCTGACTTTTTTATTCTTCTAATATCCGCTGAGAGCTAGAAGTAATTTAACAGCAATCTGGGAACAAAATGGACTGGAAGTATGTCATAACCGTGAATTGAAACGCAGGTAATGGCGTATTCGACAGCGAAAACGATAGAGCTTTTACGAGGGGAGTGAAATCGCGGAACCGAAAGTGAAGCGGGAACGACCACCCAGCGAAATGAATTTATTTTGAAGAGCGCGAGTGTTGGGTACGGCAAATCACAAAACTACAAGCTGAATTCCCACAAACGATAACCGCGTGTAAACAAATTATACCATTGATTGCAATTAAAGACTCCGTGTGTGTGTGTATAGGTTTATAGGCCTAGACTATATATAACACGTTACCTACAAACCTGCGGTAGTGAAAATTATTGCAAACCCGTGAAACTGTGAACCGTGCTTGAATGGACACCACACTGAGAGTAAGGTTTTGTTGAATCAAACAAAATTTGTTTAGCGCAACCAAATTAATTTTTTCTTGCTGAAACCAAATTATTTTGTTTTTCTCATTTGGTTGCCACAAACAAAGATTTGGTTTTTGCGACTAAAGATTGTTTTCGCTCTACGTACATTAAACAATTTCGGGTAATACAAAAAAAAACTTTTTAAAAGCAAACGAGATTCGAATTTAAACCAGGCACGTTCAAGCGCTACGCCTTAGAAACGTCNAAAAAAAAACTTTTTAAAAGCAAACGAGATTCGAATTTAAACCAGGCACGTTCAAGCGCTACGCCTTAGAAACGTCACATAGAGTGACTGCTGACGAAATTGGAATGTTTTTAAATACATACATTTCAAGTACTGAACAATGTGCGCAAATAAAATTTTTAACAGTTTTAACTTTTTAGTTTCTTGCCAAACTTTTTTTATTAGCATTTTATGCCGTTGTTAAGCATCGATAGATACACAAACAAACATTGTTACTATCCTGTTTGTCACAAAAATTACCATACTCTCAGGTGTATTTTCGAACGAAGACAATTAAATGAGTGGTTAACCAATATATACTGTTGAGTCAACAAAATATTTTGTTGACAGTGTAATTTATTTTGGCGCAACACCGTAGTTTTGTTAATTAAAGCTTGTATTTTGTTAGGGCAACTAAATATATTTTGGCCCTATGGAAACAGATATTTTGATGTCTGTTCTCTCACTGCAGCAACAGCTTACTTAATTGATTTAAAGACGATTTCCACCGAATTTCAGTGGATCTCACTAATACGATTTAATAGTTAAAGGCCGTTCACGGTTAATTGAGCACTTTTGAAAGCCCTGCTTAGGATCTACTTTCACTCTCACTTCGTATCATTCCGCTGCATGTAAGATTAACAATGCCATGATCGTCTCACTTTATTCATGCGCCATCCAAGTGGAAACCAACGAAATTTTATAAAAGTGNAGATTAACAATGCCATGATCGTCTCACTTTATTCATGCGCCATCCAAGTGGAAACCAACGAAATTTTATAAAAGTGAATGTGTAGATAACGTACGAATTTGTGCTTTTATGTGTATAAAACAAAAAACCTTAGACTACAGTAGCCATACATACACATGTTACACACTCAACATGTCAGATATTAGAACTATTTTTAATAATTAAGTAAGAGCCTGCATGCCGGTGTGTACTGTAGTATACATGCAAATGTGTGTTCTCACTAAACTGAGCACTTAAGCCCTGCTTAAGATCTACTTGCATGTACTGTGTGTATTCTTCCGCCTCTTGTAAAATTAACATTGCCATGGGCTTGATCACTTTATTCGTGCGCCAGTCAAGTGAAACTGTGAAATTATTTTTAAAATAAATTATTTAAAAAGTTGCTTATTATTACACATATATGGATAAAACAGCACAGAACGCAAAATAAATCGTTTTAGTATTTACAAGTGTTTACCTAAAACGTTCAGTTCAACGTTAAGAATGGAACTGCTTTTTCTCCGTTGTTGCCAACTTTACTCGGCGCATGCCAGTCAGTATGCCGTTGAAATACACGGAGGCAGGGGCAGTGACAATTTTCAAAGGTTGATTTCAAAATTGGTTAATTAACCGTGAACACCGCGAATGGGCAGCGATTTTTATAATGATTGATTTCAAAAGTCCTAACTTCACCATGAACAGCCTTCATAAGTCCATGCGCTTGGTTTGCCAGTNTTTATAATGATTGATTTCAAAAGTCCTAACTTCACCATGAACAGCCTTCATAAGTCCATGCGCTTGGTTTGCCAGTCCGAAACAGTTTATTGCACTGATTCGAATTAAATTCAGAAACTTTTAAATCAACCTTCGAAAAATTTCCTTGCTATTTACGTATATTTCGAAGGATTCGAATGACTGACATCCTCCCAGTAAAGTTATTAGCGATAAAGGAAAATTAGTTCCATATCTTGACGTCGTATTAGAAGGTTAACTTTTAAATACGTAGGTGGTTATTTAATTTGATTTAGTATCGGTTTATTATACACACATTAGTGTAAGAATTGTTGTGTTATTAACATATTACGTGGCTAATAATGTGATATTAACACTCGATCGACGTATGAATAGTTATTCAGTCTATGGCACTAACGGTTTCCAAACAGTTCTCTAACGAATACGTTAGATAAGGGATCCTTCAAAAGTGCATCGTGATGGAAGCCGCTATCTTTGCTTAGCATCCGAACTCTCATAAGGTATACATATGCACCCTTTCATGCATCCACTGCAAAAGGGTGCGACGTTCGGCCTATCTGACGAACCAGTGTGTGCATGCTTTCGCTCTGCAACAAGGATATTGTTTTTTGTATTTAGTTTGGTTTTGTATATTTCGATTGTTTTGTAATTTTAACGCGTTGTCGTTGGCACAAATGCAACATTCCATTTTATGAAAACATTTTCAAGATTTGTATATAAAAATGTGTCCGTTTTTTAGACTTTATTTATTTACACTAACGTACATTATAATTTTAAACCACTAAATTTTAAGAAATATTCTCTTATTTTAAAATGTAATCTTGTTAGGAGGAAGATTACTTAACATTTCCAGAACACATATTAATGTAAATAGTGTATTAACCGTAGTTGATGACATATGNTAGGAGGAAGATTACTTAACATTTCCAGAACACATATTAATGTAAATAGTGTATTAACCGTAGTTGATGACATATGATGTTAACAGTACAAGTTGCAAATAAGAAGTTTAACGTTGCTACACAAAGAATGGTTACAGCGCGAATCGCATATTCACTTTACGTTATAATCAGACCAAGATAATGACAGATTACGATAGAAGAAAATTATTCGGATGTGATCATTCCATTCCACCCACCCACTCATTTTTAGTAACGGGTTCACTGAAAAAAAAAAAAAAAAAAANTAGGAGGAAGATTACTTAACATTTCCAGAACACATATTAATGTAAATAGTGTATTAACCGTAGTTGATGACATATTATGTTAACAGTACAAGTTGCAAATAAGAAGTTTAACGTTGCTACACAAAGAATGGTTACAGCGCGAATCGCATATTCACTTTACGTTATAATCAGACCGAGATAATGACAGATTACGATAGAAGAAAATTATTCGGATGTGATCTTTCCATTCCACCCACCCACTCATTTTTAGTAACGGGTTCACTGAAAAAAAAAAAAAAAAAAAAAAAGAGAAGAGACGCAACAGTACGGACACATGCACAGAATTCGGTAACAAGTGTTAAATTTTAAATTTTTGAAGCGCACAAATTTTTAGATGAATATATCCTGCGTGAGGCATTCAGAATTACCCAGTTAACAGTTAACTTCTACGAATATCTTACTAACTGACTTTCGGTGACTGATGTCACCTATTAATGTCGTTAATTAGGGTTTAAAATGCATATGATATGCTTAACTTTTAACATCGTAGGAGATAAACTATTTGGACACTGCATAAAATAGATATACTTCAGTAGAAATTTATATATTAACAAATTTTTGTATTGAGCCAAGAGACAGTAGTTACATTGTAACATTTCTTGAATTTTTACAAAAAAAAGCTTTGAAATCCTTTTGCCAAAAAGTTTCTTTTGGAATTGCAAAACGTCTTCTTGTGAAATTACTGTGTAAGTGTGTGTATATGTGTTTATATGTGTGTTCTATTAATAATACAAATTATAGGCTTGTGTTTTAACTTTCGTTATTGAGAATAAATAAGGGACTACCCGACTATCTCATGTATTGCGATACGCAAACCTACTTTAATTTTAACATAAATTGCAATAGTAACCTAGAAAAATAATAATGTCACGTCTTGGGAATAACTGAGGTTAGCGATTTAGAGAACTGTTGCACTTCATAATCTCATTAAAAATTGGCAGGCGGATTACACATTTGTACAGTTTCAGTTTTATGATTGCAGAATATGTTGCTTTATGAATATTCACGTCAGAACAACACGTACGTACCTAGAAAGTAGGTATTATTGCAGCATGTTTGGTTGGTCACAAAAATCATTGAGCAAGGGACATACACATTTGCTAGAAAAGTAAGGCGAAAGACAAGACGTTTTAGTACATACAAAATAATGATATAAGGAAACATCCCCCTTCTCTCCTAATTCAATTACTATTATTGTTCAAAAGCATGTAATTCGTAAATATATGAATTTGTTTCAACACTAAAATGTAAACAGAATGTAATAATTTGTAACTACTTCGGATTTGAAATGGTTCATAGAAAATGTTTTCCAGGCGTATTACAAACACAGCTCTTGTAACTTTGCGAAAAAGAAATTTTACAAATGAAATATTTGTATTTTTACAATACTTGTAAATGTGNACACAGCTCTTGTAACTTTGCGAAAAAGAAATTTTACAAATGAAATATTTGTATTTTTACAATACTTGTAAATGTACAAAGAAATTTTCAGTAAAATTTAGAAAAAAAAATTGGAAGTTGCTATGATTAAATTTTTTTGGTTGATGTGGATATGCAATTAAACACGGTGCACAAGAACAAAACTTGTGAAGAGCGTGTTACGTTCTATTTAATTCTGCGAATTTGCTCTGCACGCACGGCGTTGAATCAAAAGAAAAAATCTCACGGTCCACGCAGGCCGTGGAAAGTTTCCGCCCGCCAGCTATGCGAGGCAGTTTTTGTCTTCGCAGCCTCCGGGGTGCGGTTGTAACAAGTAAAGTTGCCGAAGAGGGCGTTTGCAGCCTCCAAACTTTCGCTAACAGGTTCACCTCGGCTGGGGGTGAAGGAATCGTGTTAGCGAGTGTCTGAGAGTTGGAGAAGGAGGAGGGAGGGTAGCGGGGATTCGACAACTGGCAGAGACAACTGGCTGCTCACACTTAGCGGCGCCAGCAAGCTCTTGAAACGCGCGGAACTTTGTGTGCGGTTTTAAAAACTTACCTCCTAGGTACAGGGCACCAGTGTTTTCACAACTGTCATTAGCCGTGAAAGCAGTAGCATATGAAAACTAAATTTGCAATCCTGCGCTAGCCCCGAAGCTTTATAATCTTCAGTCTCGGCACGGAAATNTAGCCCCGAAGCTTTATAATCTTCAGTCTCGGCACGGAAATAATTTTAACGCAGTCGGATAGAATCAGCATTGATTAACTTAGTTATAAGCGACTTGTATGCATAGGGTGCACTTGGATGTATGGCTATTTGAACTCCATTGACTTTACCAATGTCCATAAAATGTGGTATTGGCAATGGGATGATACATATTCCAATTTACCACAAGCAAGTAAAGACTGTATATATTACAACGTCCAAATTGGTGATGTGTCGAGGGGTTTGGGAATAACAAGGACAGAATAAAGTATAAATTAAAAAAAAAACGTTTGAATTTCTTATATTCCCCAACATTGATTTTATACACTGGCGTGATAACGGTTAGATATTCATTATAAACGCCAAGGTTTACTGAAATATAATTTTGAGGCAAGTAACTTTACATGGAAAACCTTTGTTTAAAAGTGGATTTACCGAGAACAACAGGGAAACCTGGCCTCCCTCTTGTTACCAATGGCATTAACAAACGATTGGCGGCTTTGCAGGTGAAGACAATATCGCAGGCAGATGCCAATGGCTGCTTGTAACTAGTGTTTATTCAAATCAGGTCGGGGAGCTCAATGCTTTTAGTTTCGCAAATAAAAATTTTATCCGCCAGATAGTACTGGTGTCGCATGAGAACCATATTTTTCCCTTTTGTATGTAAGTTAATAGCATTATAGCATTATTCATAAAAAATGTAATTATTTAAAATATTATTTTTAGGTATTTACTGCGTAGTTCCCTTAAGGGAAAGGAGAAAAATAAAATGTTCCTTTTGATGACAGCTATATTTATTTCGCACTCGTTCTTCCATTGAAAAAGGCTTGTTAACGATCGCTTACTGCCAAACACAGTTGTATTTTTACAGTTTGTTCCTGTAAGCACCATTGGAGGACGTGAATAACAGTTACGAAATAAAGTTAATACTCATATACTTGCCCCAGCCAAAANCCTGTAAGCACCATTGGAGGACGTGAATAACAGTTACGAAATAAAGTTAATACTCATATACTTGCCCCAGCCAAATATTTTATCAAAATTCGAGCCAAACAAGTTTTACGCACAAATGAATAGAATTCTTCATTTACCGCAAGCTAAAAAATTGACCTCTTTGGAACACCAGCGAAAANCCTGTAAGCACCATTGGAGGACGTGAATAACAGTTACGAAATAAAGTTAATACTCATATACTTGCCCCAGCCAAAAATTTTATCAAAATTCGAGCCAAACACGTTTTACGCACAAATGAATAGAATTCTTCATTTACCGCAAGCTAAAAAATTGACCTCTTTGGAACACCAGCGAAAATTTTCCCTATGCCACACTCTCCCATAAGGAATTTCGTTTTGTTTCCAACATGAGTATAATAAACCTTACTTCTAACTAAAGACGTGAATGACATTTTAGGGCTTATGATATTACGTTTAATCGTGGAGCTACGCTGGTTTTCAAATATTGTATTTAGTTGACGATATAAAAACGCAGAACTAATAACATTTTTGCTCTACCACATCTGCCCTATTATTTCTCGCAGTCGTGAATCAAACATAGAATGTTTCTATGACGTATCGTTTGAGATCCGCAGACCGCGTAAAAGTTCTTGTTCACTTGAAAAATAGAAACGCAGGGTAACAGCGGTTTTACTTCAGCACATATTGACGTTAATTTTTTACAGCATTAAGAGACTTTTCGATTCATCTTTATAAAATAAACATTGATCATTATTTCGCCCCGGTAAGGAACTAGTTTGTAAGCCGACCATGGCAAGGTTTCACTCCTCGCTGGGGTATAAGCATATTCTGTGCAAATGTGCTTACATTTTTTTTCCCCCTCTGGAAGGATTTCTCTGTCAAAAAAGTAGCGACAGTAAATATGTGCGATCTACATAGTTTTTTTGTTGTCAATATTTCGTTAGTATTATTATATCTAGACTTTTGTAATACGTGATGAAGACAGCGTATTCTCTTCGGAAGTACTTAATTTGTTATTTGAAGCAAGAGGAGAATTAATTACGAATACCTGCGTAGGTAGAAAATTTTATTTCATTGTTGTTTCAGGCTCAGAAGGGACTATTTTTTTGAATTGATCATACCCGTTTAATTTCGACATATTGGTTCTGTTTGTCATATCTCAATTAGTCGGAGTGAAATTAAGTTTCATATTTTAAAACACAAAGAAGTAAGGTTACAACCTTAAATAAAAATATACACCAGCTTGAAGCAGAGATAAGTCATTAACCTTTCATAAATAACGTCCTTAATTCGATGCCAGGACTCGGCGAACCAACATTCCTCTGCATGTGGACTATTTCGGGGGTAGTGAGACGGACACCACAGTCATCTTTGAGTTTTCTCGGGGTGAAGCTTCCTCTTCTTCATTCACTACGCCCATGCTCCAAATGCTTCGCTCGTCGTCTCATCCCGCTTCCAGGCCAGTTGAAAATGACAAGATATCTCTTTGATATATTAGACAGCGTCTTTACTAATATCTTGGTGAAATTAAGGGCCCCGCCTGGTTATAAAATGAAGTGCTTTGCAGAGGTCTGGTAGGAAAAACGTGATTAAGAAACGGTGGGATATTTTGCAGAGGTGTCTCAAAAAGAATAACATTTAATAAACGTCCCGTGTCCAAGAAACAAGTTCCACGTTTTCATTTCAACACTTAGAATTATGTCGAGGTGTGAAAATGGCTCAAATGGGTGTTTTCGAAATGATTTTTATCTGCTTAATTTTCTATTCAGAAACTTTAGAGTTGTCTTCAGACACGCATCATATTAGAGTGCTGNAATGATTTTTATCTGCTTAATTTTCTATTCAGAAACTTTAGAGTTGTCTTCAGACACGCATCATATTAGAGTGCTGTGAAAATATAGGATCACCGCCTAAATCAGGGGTGACAAACAGGCGGCAACAAGTGCCTTGCGGATGTAGTTTTAGTGGCAAGTGGCACGGGAAAAATTTGTATCAATCCATTAAGTTTTATTAAAAATCACATTTAAAGCTGTTAATAGCATAACTGTTTTTGGTATATTGAACTTGTTATCCAGGGGCTCAGTAAGAGAGGTGCAACTGAGGCAGAATACCACTGGGCACTTAGGTGAGTAGGACCTCTACGCCCTTCGTAGCAGTCTGCCCATTGACACCACTGCACTACTGAAATACCGCTCTCTACACAGTGGACAGGCCACACATCTGTGTACTTTTAAGTACCTTTTTATATTGATTGATTTAGTTGATGTGTAACACATCGGCTACACCTGTAACATTCTCCCGTAAACGTAAGTCATTGTGCAGTCACCAAGGAAGCCCAAGGAAACCCTAACTCACCGGCCGGGCCCCCAGGAACCTTGCTGCATTCCTGAATTATCCATTCGGAACGCTGTTGTGTTTAACACTTATAAATTATATTATGTATGTAGCATTTTCAGTTATTATTTATCCTCAGAATAATAAAATATATTTGGTAGCACGCTTAAAGCAAGACATTTTCAGTGTGGCACGTCTTCAAAAAAGTTGGCCGCTACTGGCTCAACGTCACGTTCAGGCGAGTCGCTGATGGTATGAANCAGTGTGGCACGTCTTCAAAAAAGTTGGCCGCTACTGGCTCAACGTCACGTTCAGGCGAGTCGCTGATGGTATGAATCCACGTCAGTTGGGCACCTTGCGCGTAGAGGCGATGAGGCAAGTGGTGAGTCACCAATAGTCGGCCTTATTGATCACCCGTTTTGAGGTTTCGAACGCTAAAACGGCTGCAGCCGGACAGTGTTATTTCTCTTCCACTTAACAAAAGACGACAGTTACGCGTTGAATACAACATTTAGGCCAATATTTATTTAATAATTCGTAAAGATTGCCAGACAACAGTTATCACTGAGTTATTTAAACTCTATTAGTGTAATTTTAACAATGTGAATAAAAATACACAATTTTGAAAATAAACAAAATATAGCTCTTGGCCAGAATTACGAATAAAGAAAACGTTTGAATTTTTGCCCAAATACTTGTAAAAATTCAAACAATTCCTATAAACGAACTTCTATGTAGTCACGCATTCCTTCGTGTTCACATCTGCATAAATTATCATTTTTCACAAGCAGCTACGTTCCCATGTACACACGCAAATCTACAGAGCCTCAACAGGTCAGTGTTTCGCTTATCTTAGCGCCTGCCAGCTCCCATCACAAACATGTTGGTCCTACCTCAGGCTAGAATAACGTGAACAGGAACAACGTATGTTATAGATGCACGTGTGCGTATACATACGTTTTTGTGTGTATGCGAGTTGATTCAGTTGTTAAAAAAAGATAAGTAGACGATTGCATACAAAATTTATTACCGTCATATTTCTCAGATTATCGTCAAACTTACAAAACATTTAAATCGTTTTTACCACGTGAACTCTAACAACACGAATCACTAGGTTAAAGTATTTAAAAGGAACAAACAATCAGTTGATGATTTTTAAGCTAAATAACGTAATGGTTGCGGTCATAAATTGTGTACTTTTAGTACGAAAGGAGCGTACCATATGAAAGTTTTGAGTTAATCTTTGAAATATAAGGTACGTGCTTCAACGTACGCTTTTTTTTAAGTTCCGTAGTATTTGTTTTACTGGAGGCAAGACGAATTTATAAATATTTTTTTGTATATTTCAACTAATTCATTCTTTAAATTCTACTGATAGTTAAAAAAATTTTCTTCTCGGTCAAATAGTTTAAAACTATTAAAATATACGTGTTAAGAAGAATAATATTTTAGACACCATTAATTACGTAGTGAATTACAGATAAATATATGCAGCAAGATCACTTGTAATAGACCTTATGGCTGTCGTCCACCTGGCGCTGAAATTGCGTTGCAGAATGTTTGAAATGCAGGGTTTTTTTTAGCAGAAACTATTAAACGTGCTCCCCCCCAACCCCCCTTGGCATTTATTACAGCTCTAACGCTGCGGGGCAGACTGTCAACCAGGTGCCGGGACGTCTGCGGGAGAGTGACGGGCCATTCTTACTGCAGCACTTGTAGCTCATCCCAAGGGGTGTTCGATGGAACTAAGATCGAGGCTGTGGGCTGGCCGGTTCATTTCCGGAACCCCATTGTCCACAAACCGCTCACGAACAAACCGTGCTTTATGTCAGGGAGCTTTATAATGCTGAAACTCAAGGTTACCGTCTAGGAACTGGTCTTCTAACGTAGACAACACGCAACCGGTCGAAATTTCCTTGTAGTACCAAGTCCCTTCCGTTAAAATCGCCCCCACGCTGTCACCCCATCTACACCGAATTTCACGGCGGGCACTTTATTGGCATCCTTAGCAACATCGCAATCAAAAGAACCAATATTCCTGAAAACAGGTCTTGAAATATATCTCTTCTTATGACAACGTGCCAGCCTCATGGCGCTGTGAAAACTAATTAAGTTCACAGAAAATTTTATCCAACTGCTCCCGAACAACTTTTAACTACTACTAACAAAACTCCGCGGCAACGCTATATAATACTATAAGCGCATAAACAACATATAATGGCCCTTGAATCTATTTAACTTAGAGAATTAACACTAGTCACTGTACTGTTGTGAGGATGTCTGTTAAAGCAAAACTCCAGATGGGAGGGTCTGGGTGTGGCATTCGCCACACCCAGACCCTCCCATCAGACTGCCGCATTTTGTAGCGTGATTCGTCACCCCGAGCGCGGCGCTTCGCGTTAACAAGCTAAAAATGCTGCTTGTGGGCAGGTACCTGAGCTTTGAAAACCAGTCCTCGTGACTCCAGTCGCAGAGTCATTCGCTATTAATGGCCCTGCGGAATTCACCGGTGATTGGATCGCACAGTAACACGCGATGTTCTCGTGCATTCTTCTTCAATGCTCGACAGTGCCTGTCGCTTTACACACTCGTCGCCTACACAGCCGTGGGGCTGCGGTGGCTGAGCGGTTAGTCTGCTCACCTCCCACCAAGGCGAACCGGGTTCAATCTCTGGCCGGGTCACCAGATTTTTGCGTGTGGGAATCGTGCCGGAGGATGCCGCTGGTAGACGGGTTTTCTCGGGGATACCACGTTTCCTCCACCCTTTCATTTCGACGCCACTCCATACTCACTTCAATCACCCTCGTCGGCTCTCAAGACCTCACTGTTAAGAGCGGCCCAAATCTCTTCACTCACCCTACACAGCCGTGGTTTTTTTGTAGTCGTGCCGCCCCGTTTCCACTTCACAATCACGTCCCCGACGGTCGACTTAGGCAATTCAAGAAGGGCGGAAGTGCTCCTGGTGGATCTCTCACTGATGCGGTGACCAACAACTACACCACGNCGACCTCACTGTTAAGAGCGGCCCAAATCTCTTCACTCACCCTACACAGCCGTGGTTTTTTTGTAGTCGTGCCGCCCCGTTTCCACTTCACAATCACGTCCCCGACGGTTGACTTAGGCAATTCAAGAAGGGCGGAAGTGCTCCTGGTGGATCTCTCACTGATGCGGTGACCAACAACTACACCACGTTCAAAGTCACTGAGCTCTCTTGCTCCACCATTCTGCAGGTATCGCGTAGCACTGGTCAACATCCTTTCATAGCAGCAACGATGGTAGTAACGACTTCTAGGCGCAGGTTTACGTTCGTTGAGGGGTGTCCGGGTACTTTTGACCCAAGGAGCCTGTATTGAACTTTGCCAGTCTTTCCATTTATAAAATGAGAGGCTCGCCGCATGAAGTCCCATAGGTACATGTTACACGACGAGAACACTGTACGCCAGTTCAGAGATTTGCGCGTAGCGGTGACGGCGCACTTGATGAGCATGGCAGTGTCGTCCTTATCGCTCCCGCACTTCGGAAACTCAAATGCAAAAATCACTATAGTTAGGCGGCCAGCTAAACTAGAGGTTCCTGTTATGTCGTTCATGTTTAAGATTGGGTCTTAGTGCTTATTATTTTAGCTTAATACACAAAAGTAAAATTACAGCTGCCTAAAATTTTTAAAAATTTCGTAAATTTATTTTTCAAAATGGTTTATTTAGAATATTAGTTAGGCCAACATGAAAATATTCTAAATGCATTTATTATATGTTTTTACAAAAATTTAATGTCCTGTGTGGAGAAAAGGAAGAAAGAAGAATCCTGCATGTGCCTAATACTTGAAACAATTTTTATGAACACTAGTTTTAGAAATGTTGTTAATTAGATCTTTTTGCGCAGCTGTTTATTAAACAGCAAGATTATTCGTTTTGTACGGCTGAATGAAATATCTTAAGGTATTTGTCTGAGTAAGAATATTGTAAAAAATACTCATATATTAACGTCCTTCAGGACTGCATCTGTTAAGAGTATAAAATATTATTATTTTTTAATTTTAAAACAAAATACATAAATATGCTAAATGTGGGTCTCTTAAATTCATGAAATGCTCCCTTATTTTTATGAAAACAACGTTAAATACAGAATGCAAGGTAAACAATGAAATTTGTAATACTATTTGTACTTTACATATTTCCATTTGGTGGAAAAAATTTTACACAGTGTGAAAGTAATTGTATTGTTAACCTACTATGTCTGTGTGAAGAGCCGTTACTCACTTACTTCAATGGACTTATTTCGACTACTCAACTCACCAACGTGAATTCTAATAAGTATGTTATACACTAAATTCACGGTATGATAGAGTACGCTATTTACTCTGAGACTCAGATAAGAGATCCTGAGTAATAAGATTCTATGAATAAGCATTTAGTCATTACGAAGAAATTCGCACTTTAAATATAATAAATTCCTTATTTCCTTAAAGATGCAAAAATACTTCCTTGGTGTTTTGGAGTTAATATAATGTAAAGTATCATTACTATCACATTTTTTAGTAGCCTCTGTCACTTATTATTCGCATTTCTATTATACTCATTTTGTGTTTGTTAATTTCACTGCTCCCGTAGTTAACACAGTAATTTTAGACGTTCGAATATTTATTTCATCCGTTATTATATAATTACAAGAGTTTATTAAATAACGTTTAGGAAAAAAATTGATTCTACAGAAATGCACAGTGTTCTAAGGTTGAACATTTGTCTGCTTAGTAACATATTGGAACGCATGCGGCACAAGCCTAAAACCATCATATTCTCGCAAATAGTTTTTTTTTTTTAATAATTTCTTGTTTTTTGCAAAGCGTTTGTGAAAGTTTAGTTTTTCTTGCATTTGAGGCCATCATGAACTCTAGGATCAGGCAACCGATTCGGCTCGCCTGATAAAGTTTTATATTGTGTTGAATACGATAGCGTGGTAGTGTATATCAGGCGAGTTTGATCTAAGAAAATGTGCGGCGATATGAAACCTACGAAGAGGTTCTATCGGGTGACGTCTGGGGGTTTGAGATAGCTTCAAATAGCTTTAAACGGCACACGAGACTGTAATGGCGCCGGATAGACGGGAGTCTCAATAGGAAAGACGCCGATAACATCCACCGACGCGTCACTCCGCGAGAGGACCTCCTACGGAGATCTGCGTCTGTGACTACAAACATGAGAACAGAGGCCGAGAATAATTTCCCGTTACAGATACTCAACGAGCCCAACAGTTTTCTATACCTGTGTACACCTTGGTACGTTAATAATCTCAGTGCCGTACTAATTTTCCCAAACAAAATCTTCTAATATTATTTCCCTCAACTCAAAGTCAATTGACCGTGAAATTTTTCCAGTTCCACTTAGGCTAGTGTCATGTGCTGACAATTATCTGAAAGTTAAATATGTTAAATTTTCGAGCTACTTTAAATTTTTGACTCATTAGACGTGTTGTGTTTTTCAGTAAGTTATTGCTCTATTTATTGCAGTCAATTGTCGTGTTATTCAACTTGTTAAATCATACTTCAACGCCTCTTCTTGGGGTTATGTTGGTAGTATTCTGGAAATATTGGTAGTATTTGTTATATGTTTTTGTGTATTTCGAGAGAGTAGTTGAGTTCTGAGTGGTGTGTTTGTATCATCACATTTACTCTTACGCGACTACAAATTCAGACTCGGAAAAAATGCCTGGCCGGGCGTAATTCTGTGTAGTTCCGATTATATTCGTTACACTGACTAAATCTACTTATACAGTATATTTTTTAAGTATTTAGGCGTGTTACACCGGACAAAAAATAAATTTTTTTAAAGGGCTGAATAACAACTTAATACACACATTTACAGATATCACCTAGTTTTACGATAGCCTGCTCCATGACGTTTCAAGAGCGACTCATTTTAGAAGGCTTATTTAGAATATAACGTAAGTAAATATAAGTACGGCTTAGCATTTAAATTGCGTGTACCTATGCAAAAAAACTGTCCATATGCCAGAGTAAACGAAACTTCCTACCTAAAGAATAACACTCTAAAACAGATTTCGCGGGGCATGTCGGCACATAAAATAACGGGGACCCATTAAAAAAATGATGGCCCGCAAACTCAAACACTGGCAGGGATGGAGGAAATACGGAGGTCTCACCGACACACTTTCATTAATGGGAAGGATTTGTATTACACCACAAAATACTGCGCAAACAAATTATGCACCAGCCATTGTTATCTTGGCATCCTTGCGAGGTACTCGGTGGGCAAAGTCTTAAAGCATTTGAAAAAATCCTGGAAAGACTATAAAATTCATTATTTAACGTTTCTATCACACATTATTTAGCTTGTAAAACTAAACGTTTTTACATAACTTTTTTTTTTCTGTTGCACGGTTTTTCTTATAATTATCCGTCAGGATTACATTTTCTTTCTGTCAGCGAGTCACAGAATTGAAAACGAGAATTTGCGCTCTTAAAAAAATTATTTTTTAGTCCATATTATGTATGTTATTATGCACAATATTCATTTTATAACATCTATAAATGGCTGAATACATACAAATTTTGGCATGTTGTATGTCCGTTAAAATAAAATATTATAATAAAACGAACGTGATAACTGTGTCTTTAAAGAGGTTTATACCAACCTTTTAGGTTGCGTTGTTTTGTTTTTGGTTATTGTTTTTTGTTAAGGTACCTACCATAAAAGTTTTATTACCTTTTGACAGGTATGCCAACATTTCGTTACTGCGACAAAAAGGATCTACTTTGTATTATACAACTCACGCACTCTGAAAATAGATTGCGGTTTCACACACACAGAAAATTATACTTCTTGCTAGTCCCTTTAAAATGGAATGTAACTTATTACTTTCTTCCTTTTACTGAGATATGTCATATTACAGGACACACAACACGAATAACTTGACACGAAGGTTCCTGTGGAACCACGACTGCTAAGACATCACAAAGAGGCAAAAGCGCTAATAATTTCTCCATGGATTAAGGCTCGATTTCATTACTTATGCAGAAACTCCTCGTTTTCATTCCATAATTTCAGTTTAAGAGTAACTATTTAAAATCTCTGACTTTATAGAAAATTGACATATTTTTACGAGTTAATTAAGGCTTTTTTGTACTAAATTTTTGTAAACAAATTTTGGTTGTCGTAAAAAAAAGGAACGTATTTACATCTTAAAGTTCACACTATCCTCTTTGTAGCAAAATTTTAGATCAATAGTTCTAATTTCATGTCTGTATTGCAAAAGACTAAACTTCTATATTAAAGTTTTTTTAAATCTAACTTCACAGAAATTTAAATCACCAGGGAGGAAATGGAATAACCCATATAGTGATTTCGCCGAGCCTTAACGCTTTGTAGAAAGCGGCGTTGTTGCAGATGGAATTAGTACCTTGGATAATCGATAGCGGGTAAGAACGATCCTGGCGTTAACCTGGAGCAATTTTGGAGAACCACGGAGAAACTGAAATCAGGATGGCCAGACCGGGAACCACACCCAGGTCCTCGAAAATGCGAGACCAGCGTTTTACGGCAGTTTCGCGGTTTAAAAGAAAACTTTTGAAACCAACCTTTGAAGAAAAAAATTATCGCCCGTTTACTACATATTTGTCAACGTACACACCAGCATGCAGGCCCGCAGTTAAGTTGGCAGTGAATTATAGTAATAAAAATAGTTCTAAGACTTATTATTGCATTTCAAGTATAATGCTTAAATTGTAAGTAAATCAATTTATTGTNTAATTTTAAGTAAATCAATTTATTGTTTTTATTTAATTTTATTTGATTTCGCTTTATGTACATTACGAACGCGCATTCAGGTACGTAACAAATTCACCTTTTAAACTTGACTGGAACATGAATAAAGNGTTTTTATTTAATTTTATTTGATTTTGCTTTATGTACATTACGAACGCGCATTCAGGTACGTAACAAATTCACCTTTTAAACTTGACTGGAACATGAATAAAGAAGTCACTAGGCCCATTGCAATGTAACACTTTTACAGTGTGTTCGGAAACTCAGTGTCCAAACTCCAGACATAGTTTCTTTGGACCAGTAGTAACACAAAAGCTCTATACACTTAAACCCGAAAACGTATTTTTATATAAAATCGATCATGCAAGTAGAACAATTTGCATAGGACGTAGGCGCGTGACGCTACGTATGTAATAATTAAGTGTCTCGCACCTACGACCTATGCAACTTGTCCTACACGCATGATCTCGCAGCCTTGTTCTCCAGACATTGTACGCCACAATTTTGAACGCAATTAAATTACATAAAAATGCTTTTCCGGATACACGTGCAAAAGCTTTTGTATTACGATTGGTGCAAAGAAATTACGTCTTGAGTTTGGGCATTGAGTTTCCGAGTACCTTTATATGGCGAAAAGATACAAAACGAGAATAAACGTAGATCTTAGTTAGATCTTCAAAAAGTGTCCAATTAACAGTACGCAGCATGCAACGCGTTTACTTCCCCAGCGCTTTTGCAGTTACAATTGATCGGCACATCAATAAAATGAAAATGTTCATGGAAATGTTAATTTTACGTAAAGAGGAAGGCAACAATACGGACAACAATACGACAATAAAGAGAAAGGCAACAATACGGACAACAATACGACAATAAAGAGGAAGGCAACAATACGGACAACAATACGACAATAAAGAGGAAGGCAACAATACGGACAACAATACGACAATAAAGAAGAAGGCAACAATACAATGTACATCGTGAGCAGGGTTTTCAAAAGTGCTCAGTGTTAACAGTGGACTAGCGCCACTTATCTCGGCATCGAAATGATTGTGTTTCAAGTGGTTTTTCAAGCTATATAACGTCATACAAACGTCATAATTGCGGCCATTTCCTTTTTTAATTTCTTGAATTTCTCGTTTTCCTTCAAAATTTTCGTTTTCATCATGTTCTATTTTTTTTTTTTAGCCAACTTTTCAATCGCCGATCACAGCTTTTCTGACAATATTAATGTAACTAATAAAATAATATTAGATTGTATAGCTGGCCCGTGGTAAGGAAAAGTTCGAGAGCCGCAGGTGTGGTGGAAAGGGGTGGGTGGTCGAAGAGAGAGAG
>NQII01008224.1:62686-77564 GCA_002778355.1 Clitarchus hookeri
CTCCCAACCCCGCAGCCACCCCTGAGACCATCCTGGACACCGCGTTACCCTTGACCTTACCACCCTCCTCTCCCCCCTGCCGAACTGTGATCGCCCATGAGCCATAACACCCCCCTACACCCCCCCTCACGACAACCCGGCTTTCTCTCCCGTGCCCGGGATACCTTGACTGACACATCGATGTAACACTAATGTTGTCGTTAAGGCTCTGTGTCGCCCGCCATAGACACCGCTACAAATTAAAAACATGCAATAAATTTTTTACCAAAAGCTGTTTTTGAAAATTTCGAAACCATTTTAAACGTTATTTTAAAGATTTCTACAAGCAGCTCATGGTATCTTATTGCAATGTGAATTATCTCATTTCGTTAAGTGAGCAAGGTTTTCATTTGTTGTCCCAAAACACTAGAATTGGATTTGACACTGCATAACGAAAAAAAAATTATATATATATATGTGTNTTCATTTGTTGTCCCAAAACACTAGAATTGGATTTGACACTGCATAACGAAAAAAAAATTATATATATATATGTGTACTGTCTAAAAATTGTGACGTGGGTAAATAGTACTTGTAAGTAATATATACAATTTCGCCAGTATTTCATACATAAATAAAATAGTGAATTTTGTTGTGACCAGTTTTTTTTAATGGCAGTGGTATTCTAAGCATTGAATGTAAGTTAGTTCACGGGTACGGACTGCACCACACGAATCTGGCATCAAANATGGCAGTGGTATTCTAAGCATTGAATGTAAGTTAGTTCACGGGTACGGACTGCACCACACGAATCTGGCATCAAAACTAAGTCGAAAATATTATTTGCTAAAAAAAAAAACGCTTAAAGACATTCGTTTATAAGAAAAACGACATTAAAATAGGTAAAATGACTTTATTTAACGTTAAGCACAACATACAGCATCTGCATACGAAACGTCGAAACGTCAGAGCAGGTGCTCGAAGTTTGCTCTGCCTATATAGCATTGCGCTTATCCACGCGTTGGTTGCATGCGACATGCACGGAGTTTGGCCGCCGGATGCACCCATGGCCATTGCCATGTCCCATTACTCGCTGCGTGTGAACTCCACAGCCTCTTCCGCACTACTGAGCTCGGATTGTTCCCTTGCCGTATGCCTTGCGACCGACAAATTTGTTGCAGCATTGCCACATCACCTCGCCTTTATCTAACTGGAATACCACATGTTGCCTAAAACAGTTTTTAGACCTTTCATGTCGTTTTTATCATAAACGAACGAAGGGTCTTGTGAATTTTTACCAAAGAGTATTTTCTACTTCATACATTCGTGTGGTGCAGTTCGTATCCGCGAATTACTTGACATCCTAAGTATTTAAGGATTTTCACGCGCTCGGCATTGTATCGCTGCAGCAGTAGTTTGTGTGCGTTTTTAACGGAAACGGTGGGACCTAGGCCGTTGTAACAAGAGGGAAATGTTTGTTAATTAGGTAGTATTTCTCAATAAACAAGCATAATGTTCATAATTCCTGACGTTAAGAAAGTTGTATGCAATACGATGGTGGCCACCACTGTTATTTAAATTACGAATGGAGGTATTAATGAGGGTTAACACTTACGTTGAAGATCCCGAAAACATAAAACAATGTTCGGAGAGTTGTAAATTTTTTTTACTGCGTTACCGATATTTTTCAAAAATACTGTTTTAAATCTCGATTTTTCAGGGCTCATACCTCCCTTAATATTCAATTTCGGTATAATTCGACCCATATGTGTTCGTTTTACTTTTTCATAAAGAATCATCTCCCGAAGTTTATTAGTCTAATTGAGAATCATCCTGTTTATGTCATGCTTTCTTTTTTTATCATATGATGATATTTGAAACTTTTTTCTCCCTCAGTTTTACATATTTTTGTTTCTCTGTTAGTTTTGATTGTATTGGACCAGTTTCCTTCCACTCTAATCAGGACATAATATTTTCCTTATTTGTATGTATTATGGTGATCGCCTATAATTTTTCTTGTCCAGTGTTTGCTNTAATCAGGACATAATATTTTCCTTATTTGTATGTATTATGGTGATCGCCTATAATTTTTCTTGTCCAGTGTTTGCTTCTCGCTTGTTGGTTCATGTTTCATAGTTTGCTTGGTTGTTCTTTGGTTCCTATCTTTTTGTCGTTCATTTAATCAGATGTCTTTTGTTCCTCGGCTTGTTTTGGCCAGTGGATACAGTCCATTCAATTAGTTATAGAACTGTTACAACACCATTTCAATTAAACTGTTAATATGATATAGAGTTCAGAATGACCCAACGCAAACCACCTTTGCGGAAACATAATTACGGCGCTGAAATGTCCCAAGAATGTATTTAATGTGACCCTGTAGACAGAAATTAGTTCGCCGAGGAAGACATAATTTTGTTTTGCAAACTTCATTTTATTTAAATAAGACAAATATTAAAATTCCTCGTGAACTTGCATAGTCCATCGTTAGAAAACGTGATCTAGAGTGTGGCCAGTCGTTATAAATTCCCAACCGTTGCACAAAATTATAAACGAATCAATTTTAATCATAGACTTTATTTCAAAAGTGCGTTTTAATTTATTACAGTATAGGAATGCAATTTTAATGCGTCAGAATGAAAGTAATTTCCCCTCAGCGGGATTTCCAGTAGCAAAGTCTAATTGACAGTGGGTATAATGCAAAAAAAAAACCGCACAAATGCAGAACTTGGAGGACAGATTTTGCTTTGGAATCCACAGACATCCGCGGTGGCTCAGCTAGCTAGAGAGTAAAGTTTAAAACATGGGTCTCTGACTTGTGTTTCGTTTCCTCTGGTCAATGAAAGAACAGCACTTAGTGTAATCGAATGCAATTATAGTGAAAAATCGCTTATTAGGTCTTCGTTAATTTACATTTATGGTCTATGTGGATTGACAAATACAGCACAGTATTTGCAGTAGTGTAAAATCTATACATATTATAAAACTCAACGTCTCTCTCTCTCTCTCTCTCTCTCTCTCTGTCCGTCTGTCAGTGCGCTTATCACTCGAGAACCACGTATCCCATTAACGTGTTTTTTTTTATTCATAGCTATGTTCTCTGGTCAGGTTTTAGTATATATTTTGTCACGTAAAGTAACATAAGGAATAAGAAGTGACGATAATAGTGAATCAAGTCGGAAAAAAGTCTGTCTCTGTCCCTAAACCGTTAAAGATGGAACAATATCAGGTAATAAAGAATTGTGTAGAGTAAAAAGACAAAAAAACTCCGCGGTAGCATATATCTATCTAACAGTAAGATTCTAATAAGCGTTTTTACCATTTAATTCACAAGCAACATTCAATGACGAAGTTTTTCACCTTGCACTCATTGAAATTGAAAAGCAAGTGCAGACATTGTCAGGAAAAAGTATAAAAAGCATGGGCCTACCAATACCAGATAACATAGTTGATTCAACCCTTTAACAATGACTACATCAGTGAAACTTCATATAATAGATTAGAATTGCACACCACCGCAACGCTTATTAGTTAGTTGAGTAGCCAAGTGAGCACAAGTGTAAATAGCTTGAGAGAATATGTTAATAATGTAAATGAGAATGTAACTAGCCAGATAAATAATGTAAGTGATTTAGAAGATAAGAAAATAGACATTGTAACTGAGAATGTAGACAGGAAAATAGACACTGTAAATGAAAATAAAGACAGGAAAATAGAAGGCATTAGCTAGTTAGTGAATACGAGAATGGACAGCATAAATGAAATAATGAACAGTGTAAACGACAGGATGGACAGTATCAGTTGTAGATAGGACAGTGTCAGTGAAAGGATGGACAGTGTCGAGAACGAAATGAAACAGGAAATGAGTGTACTGAAGAAGAAGTAGCAGGAATTTTTTCACCAACAGAGTTCCAAGACCATCAAACCTGCAGCCGAGAAAAGTGGGGAAACAGTACGAGTCGTCACCAACACGGTGACCCTCGGAGGATAGCCAGCAGCTCTGCAGCATTGGTGTTGTACAACAAGGGGACGAGAAGGGGGTCTCAATTAATACCGCCCCTTATGATGGCCAGTATTCATGGCAGGAGTACCAACACCAGTTTGAAATTGTCGCCACCCTGAATGGCTGGTCAGTCGAACAGTGGGCTTACTACCTGGAGGCTGTACTGAGAGCCCTGCACTCGGCATACTACAATCTCTGCCAGAGCAATATCGACTGGAGTAACCCACACTGGTGTCGGCCTTGGAGCTACGTTTCGGCGACCGATACCTGCGACATGCCCAACTGCGAAGCCGCACACAGCTATTAGGGGAGCCACTGCATGAGCTATGGCATGACATCGTGCGGCTGTCTCGACTATCTCTGGAAGGGTGCCCCCAGGAGGCGCGCAACATCATCGCAGTCGTCTCCTCCATCGATGTCATCGGCGACACAGAGGTACGGCAAGCAGTACGTCTGGCTGCACCCCACAACATGTAGGATGCACCGGCCCGAGCACTGAAGGTGCAGTCAGCAAGACAGCCCGCACCCCGACGTCCAGTACGCACAGTGACGCTGAACAAAGACGAAGACAGGATAACAAAGACACTGAGGAGTTACAGTGGAATTAAGAGGCATCACTTCCAGAGTTAATGCTACAGAGCATCGCCGTCCCCCCTCACAAACGGAGGGAGAGTGTTGGTCATGTGGACAGCAGGGACACCTGAGAGCCTATTGTCCACAACAGCAGCACCAAAATCAGAAGCAGCAGCAGGAAAAGAAGCAGCGAGATGAACAAATGGGGTCAGTGAGCGCATGGGCACTCGCGTGAAGGAATTTGCTAGCTTCGTGCGTATGTCCAACATCTGAGACACCACATCGACGAGCTAATGTTGCAAGCTGCACACCTCACAAAGCAGTTGGAAAATGCAAATGATAACATGCGAATGGTGTCCAAACGCTCTGTGCACACTGTACCATATAGCAGTGAAAGGAACCTATGTCATGGTGCGAATGATGTGATGGTCGCTTTTAGTAGTGGCTTTGAGGATAGTGGTCCCTTGGAGGAAGTGCCTCGAGGGGCAAAGAACCAGTTACGTGAGCTCTAAAACGGGAGTGAGGCAGGAGACAGGAGCTACCAGCACTTCAGGATTTGTCGGGCGAAGAGTCAGCCACAACCTGCAGCATCCACTGCAAGTGCCAGTACTTTTCAGATTGGGAGACATGGTATAAGAGAAGACACAAGGGAAAATACTGTAGTTGCTTCATCTTTTCAAACTGGCAATGAAGAAATTGGCCCTTCTGTAAGGCACAAGCGACCATATAGTGACAGGATGAAGACCCGGCATGAGAGGACGACCCACATAGACGATAAGGGTACTAGAACCTACAGAAATGTTGGGAAAACCTGTATTGGATTCTGAAGAAGATCAATGATGTGGTCTTTCGGATTTGTCGTCAACGTTCTCGGGCGGAGCCTAAGGTTGTCCACATGGACCGACTGGCACTCTACGAGGAGGGTCCGGATTTTGCAATGTCTGTTCGGGACGAACAGACTTGAGAAGGGAGCGGTGTTACGCGCTCGTTACTTCGCATTCCTTATTTGCATCCCCCCAGAGAACGAAAATGTGTGGAGGTCATGTATGTAACCCAAGAGCGGGTGGCGAACATGAAGATCAGCTTACACAGGCTTGCCACCGCACGTGATCACACAATACATCTTTTGCGGCTTGCAATTCTGATCTTCAGCGTATAAAATTTCCGTGTTTATCTTAAGAATTTTCTGATAGCTTGTGGACCTAGTTTCTCTCAGCGTGACTCGGGTTGCGTCGAACTTTCCAGGTCAATGCCAGCGGGTAGAAAAGTGTAAGGGCCTCCGAGCCGGGAGTTGATGAGCTGATGAGTGGCTCGAGTTTGGCAATAGACGCCGAGCGAAACGTGCGGTGAGAGAAGTGGCCGACAGGAGGAAAATATACGACTGAAAGCATCGGCGCAGAGAATAGTGCGACTGGCAGGCTGGACTATTGGACTGGATACGTGAGTGAAAGACATTACAAATGATGGCAACAGATAGATTGAAAGTGTATTAATGATGAGTATGTGTTAACTGACTATAACCAAACAGAGACGTTAAGAAGGACTTTAATTAGAGTAAAGTAGACATTAGATTTTGCCCTCACTGAGGAATAAATGGAGTAATAGTGGAGATAGATAGATTAATGATGTAAATATTGGTTGTGTGAATAATTAAAAATAAAATTTAGTTATCTAATTTTTGTTAAGACCTTAATTCCTTACGAAATCAGATACGCCCCTCTAACATCCTGTAACAAAATGTTTAAATTAATGGGAAAGGGTCATTTTTGTGATATTCGTGAGACAGAAAAAAATAGGTCGGCATTCTCAGTTATTCGTGCAGGAAGAATCTACACGCCCAGAAGACGAGGGAAACTGTGACCCCTGAAGAGACATTGATGATTAATATGGTAATTATTGATTTGATAATGCAACTCTTTGGCATGTATGTAGAGAATTACATTAACGTAATTGAAGTAAAGTAATATATCTTAACGTTGATTTAAAAGTCTTTATGTAAAACTATGCAAATACTAATATTAGCTTCTTTTGTTTTTTTTTTTTTAAGTATTGACACTGCAGACGATTACTGATCGAGTGAATTATTAACGAGAATCCCAAGTCATGTTAACATAAATTAAGGTTCTAATTAGTATCTTTGCACAAAAGAAAAAAAATCTGGTGATGACTAATAATGACTATGTCGTCATCAAAACAGAAGATGGGGGTAAACGGTGCATTACTAAGGACACCGCATTTTCGCGCAAGCATTTGCGCTAAGGGTAACCTTTCTATTACATACCTTTGGGCNTTGCGCTCAGGGTAACCTTTCTATTACATACCTTTGGGCATTGGTCGCCTCGTAGAACATCGACCGAGGTGGTGCAGTGCTTAAACTATGAAAACGCATGCGGGAGGACCTCGGTTTGAATCCCTGTCCGACCGTCCTGATTTCTGTTTACAATGATTTCCCGAAATCATTCCAGGCGTGAACTGGGGTGGAAGAAGTATTGTTCTACAAAGAAAAGTGTATCCGTGTTTTTGTACAAAGAGACGTCAGGAAATTTTAACATACATAATTTTCTTTTCCTAATAGTAAGGCAAGAAATCTCACCAGCAAAAGCGAAATGGCGAAGTACCATCTCATACAAACAAGCATCCAAAAACCTGGTGATATGCTAAAGGATATTGAGACCCAACCTACATGCAGAATTTTTTTTGCCATAAACTCACGTTAATGATCGTTAGTGAAAAGTATGCTTCGCCGCATTTCTAAAATAAATTTGGAGTACCGTTACTCTCCGGCCTTTCCGGCGTGTTTACTAGTTTTCACAGTACATAGTGCGAAGTTGTACAAGTTTAGGTAAGCGTCAGTACATATTTTGCTAGCAGCTTATTTATTTTAAAAATAAAACTGAAATGGCGTTAATAGCTAACTCTTTTGACACGCCGAAGCATAAGCAAAGTTACTGGAGTTACCCACAGCCTGTATGCTCAAAGGGGAGAACCGCATTAAATTTTTGTTTTCTAAACTCCGTCGTACTTTTGCAAAAACCACTTGCTCAACTTTTGAACGTTCATTATTGGCTGTCTGCCTCCAACAACGTAGTAAGCCAAAATGTTTTTTTTTTTTAATAAAAGCGCCATTTTTAAACTTACATATTAATTTTTTTCAGGGGTTTTCCCCCTATGTTGTCCTTGTATAGTTACTTATATTGGTTGAATATATTTTCTCTTTCACTGTACGGTTTCCGTGAAAGTAAAGAAGTTCAATTACATTTCGAATGGACTCTGGCAATTTAGAAAGTTCGTCTTATTCTAATTTATTTCAGTTGATGCAAGCATGTTCCGTGGCTGAAACAGGTAATCGTTACCGACAATTTTATGTATTTAAAGAAAAAAAATTGGAAATTTTATGTTTTGGTTTTTGCATCCCGCAAAATACATTGGATGGATATAGTCAAATTTTTACGGGAAGGTACATATTAAAATAAATTGTGGGTTGTATGTGATCCCGATGCATGAACAGGGAAATGATTAGTACAAATTAAACAGTTATTATTCTTTGGAACTTTCCTAAAAAAGTGAAAACGACACCCCAAGCACACAATAGGCCACTCGCTTTGCCTACTCTGAGGTAATGGACTGCTACTCTTATTGGTGGGGGCTGTTTTATCGCATTCGGAACGGGTTAGGATGTTACAAGGTAACCTTACTTGTACATTTGGACTTAGTTTTTAGTGATACGTTTCGTAATTGTAGCAGATTTACAGGTCTACAACATTTACTGCGATGCGATTGTAGCGACCCATGGATAGAGAGACATGAGAAATTCGCGAGTTCAATGACCTGCGGGCTAGACTCTACAGTCGTATGCACAAACAGGCCGATATCAGCTGCTCATTGGTTGTCTGCTGTCTCAGCGGAAGGTGACGATTGGGCCAGCTTCTTCAAGAGGTGTCAAACACAGTGTGTACCAATTGCTTAACTTATATAAACACACGTGTTTTGTTTTCTAGCTTGTATCGAAATGAATCCGCGAATTTTTCAGGTGGGTTGTTTCTGACTGGGAATGTAATATCTTTGTTTGCTATTATACCAGAATTTTTCAACGCTGTTTTCTTTCATTTCTAACAGTATTTGGTATTTTAAACGAATTTCTTGTTATTTTCCCATTTTCGAGGGCGAATAATACCTTCAAAAATCACTTTATGCAACAAGTCGTACATATTTTTATACCTGATTTTTCGTGTTGAATAATCTCACAAACGTAACACATTTAGAAAAAAACGTTTTGTGGGCTTCAGATCTATTCTTGACCATGCGAAACACACTGACATGCTTTTTTTACGCAAGATTTGCTAATATGTAGAGACCTGCAAAATTCGCGTTATTATTTAATGTTATGCTGGACTCCAAGTTATCATGCGTTTGACCAACTTCAGTCATTGGCCAAAAAATTAGTTTAGCATGCTTGGAGAACTCTTGAGCCAATAATGTTAGTTTAGCGTGGAGTGGTCAATTTTTTTTGAGAGAATCAATGAGATGCATGACGTTGATTACAGTGCAGAAGAAAATGAAACTACGGATTGTGGTCATTTGTATATAAGGCAATTGAGTCTATCATGTCACCGAAAGATAATGCGAATTTTGCAGGGCTTTATTACCAATATGTGTCGAACAAGTTGCCGTTGATCGAACCTATTTGACATATTATTGTACGTGCAAAGCTATGAATGGTGTTTCTTGTATGATGAGCTTATTACGTCGCATATGTAGCTTAAAAACATCGTAGTCGGCTATATCAGTGTATCATGTGCGTGCATGCATAGATTGCTCGTGAACACGGCTAAAACGAATGATTCTGGGATTTATACTAGTTCATGTTTTCACTGCGGAAGGTATTGAACATTGTTAACTATGTTTGGGTCAAAAAAGTGAATAATATCACTTTANGTTCATGTTTTCACTGCGGAAGGTATTGAACATTGTTAACTATGTTTGGGTCAAAAAAGTGAATAATATCACTTTATGACAATTTCAAATTCTGAATGCGAGAAGTTTCCCCGGTCATCTGGTCGAGAGGAGATTGCAGAGGTGAGTATGTATGCGATCCGCTGCGAAACGTCGACCTTCCCTAACACCTCGTGCACCGAGGCAAACTCCTACGGAGGTTCGGCCCTTGCCAGCCGTGCTTTGAACACCCTCTACACGCCTGAACAACTCGTAGAGGAGCTCGCAAAGCTCGGATCGCTGGTTTCATCTACTGCCAGCACCGACGTCAAACAGGACAGCTACTTCAAGGAAGTGCCCTACGTCGAAATGACGATAATATTCCATCATCAAAGAGTGCTGTATACCATTCCATAATTCCCAAGCCTTTTTCGGTTTTTTTTTTTAAATTAATTTTTTACTATATTTAAGTGAATTGGTCGTTGCTGCTTTTGACGCCCGCTTCCCCTTCTAGAAGTTAGGAAATATTATTATTTGAAAGTTAAATCTGTCTTTAAATCCCTTTAAATAATTGACTATATTAACCACCCCCTCTACCTTTTTCCAAGGGTTTTTTTAATGCATTTTGGCTTAAAGTAAGCCGTTCAGAGGCAAACGTCACTTCCTAAAATTTTACTCCCGTGTCACAGTCGGTTGGTGCACCGCCGGCCTGGGGTTCGAGATGTTCTGGGTTAAAATCCTGGGTACGGTATGGGTGTTAGTTTAAGTTAGGTCGTAAGTTAGTTTGTAAGCCGTCCCCTGCTAAGCCCTCAGGCATAACACCGGAGGATGTTAATAATCTCTTTCCTATCCAATCCAAAAGCCATAGGTAGGTATAATTGGCATCTCTATTCTACCCCGAGCAATAAGATCGTACCACTCACTTATCGCCTCATCTTCTAATCACCATTCAGACCGGTCCAGAGTGGTTTTGTGATGGTGGCAGCAGAAGCTTGACTCTGTATACATGCCTAGCTACAGCCATGGTTACTTCCAACCCTCTAAAGCCCTGCTAAAGTTCTACTTCCATGCAATGCCTCCGCCTCGTGCAAACAAAGCCTCACCAAGTCAAGACTATTACACAAAAGGGAAAACGCTCCGCATTTGTGCGCACTCAGTTAAATAGTATTTCGCATTATCAACATACATATTTTCTTTCCGTTTCGATTCAGGTTAACTGTAAATAAAATATTATAATTGACAAATAAAATAAAATTAAAAGTTGAATTTAACTTTAGTTACAGAAGTATAAAACGCTTGTGATATATGTTTTTTAGGCTATAATCAAATGTTTCCTACATGGGGTGATTTTAAAAAGTTTGATTCAAAAAATGTNGTGATATATGTTTTTTAGGCTATAATCAAATGTTTCCTACATGGGGTGATTTTAAAAAGTTTGATTCAAAAAATGTACAGAGTATATACTATATTAAGAGTAGATGTTTTTTTAAAATATATATGGCATTTTATCCAGGTATGAGATTTTACCTTTATTCTGAAACCAAAATACTTTTCTCGAATTTTTTTCCTTACTTTTANCATTTTATCCAGGTATGAGATTTTACCTTTATTCTGAAACCAAAATACTTTTCTCGAATTTTTTTCCTTACTTTTATACTTGGGCGAAATGTACAAACGTTTTAAAAATCTACGGCCTTATGATGAATACTGTATTAAAAAACGTATACAGTAAGTCTTTGCCAGACACGCACTCTCGTCCAAATAATGTGAAAGCACACTATGTACATCTCTTTAACGTGTATGAAGACCAACGTGTGCAGTACCGCATAGAGCGCTTTTGTACTGAAGATCGACTGCGTCCCAAGCAACAAGCCCAACATGACTGGAGAGAATAAACGTATTTCGCACACACAAAACAATGCTTGTCCGTTATGTGCAATTCGCAACACGGTGTGAAATATGGGATCGCCAAGCTAATCGCAGAATGCAGAGTCACGTTTACTCTGTCGACAAGTACGGACTCTTGGGACGTAATTTTCCACTCAGAAATCACTGCTCAAATAGACAAATCAACATACATAAGCACGCGTGGACAATTCATATTGGTGTACTCTCTCGGTACATTAAAATACTAAAAAAGTCAAGTTTTAAATCAATTTCTTAATTATTTTTATGCTCTAATAAAGTGTTTTTATTTAACTGGCTTTACTCCTGTCTGCACAAAATCATCACGTAATTGAGTTTTTCAGTTGTAGTTAGAATTTCTACGAACCAACGAAAATTACGTATTGCAAAATTTGTAAGAGCTATAGAGATTANTTTTCAGTTGTAGTTAGAATTTCTACGAACCAACGAAAATTACGTATTGCAAAATTTGTAAGAGCTATAGAGATTACTACTGTAAAACAGTAATTTTTAAATTTTTGTTTCAGTTTTGCGAATGAAGTTAATGTTTTTTTTTTTTTTGTTTCTTTCTGTAACGTAATAATCTATACAGTTATTATAAAATATATTTTTGCTAAAGAGCTTTGGAAATTGAATTATTAAAATTGCGCAACTCGATTATTTAATGTTTGTAACGCACCTGTGATAGTTTCAAAATTCGATCATATATTTATGCAAGTACTCCTGGAAGTATTCTGCGTCCCAGATTTGCCCAAATTATATATATATGTCGATGTAAGTATTATCCTTTCCGAATTTTTAATTTATCAAAATAACTAATTTACATATTACGTGAACGAGAAGTTCAAAACACATATTGTTTTTCCAAACTAGTCTTACTATTAATCAAGAACGAAAGTTTGAGGGGTGTTTTTGAAAGGGCACAGCGCCCCTCCCTTAAGGGNTTTGGACATTCGTGTTAGGATGCCAAAAGTTAAGAAGTACAAAAGTCCGGCCACACGGTCGCAAAATGAAAAGGAGCGCCTCAGAAAGCGTGCGGCAAGAGAAAGGTTGTCTCAGGAATCAGGCAGTGTATCCGGTGGATCTCAGTGCGATATACCTGAGGTGTCACAACCTGTGAGGACGTCAACACCTGTCCGAGGAGAGCGCACTCCAAGAACATTTCGCGACAGCCAAGTGGCAGGTCCTTCCCACGAACCTGATCCACCTGTTGTGCAAACAAGGCGCGTAACACGGCGCCCTACAGTATTTCACGACAGCCAAGTGGCAGGGCCTTCCCACGCTCCTGATCCACCTGTTGTGCAAACCAGGGGAAGGCAAAAAACACGCTCGCGTGTAGCCCCCATTGCAGGACATTCACGTGGTCCTATACCACCTGTTGTTGTGCCTTCGGAGACAAGCATCCTAACAGAGTCAATACTGTTGGATGAAGAAACAGTCAAGGGTTTGTTGGGGCCCTTTTACGAAGAGGAAAACGCCCCTGTGCTCATCCTTCAGGACGAACAGGCGGCTCTTACGACGAGGGAGAGACCAAGAACCTACAACTCACGGCACTACCATTCTGCCCGTAGAGTTGGGCCAGTTGCTGTTGAGGCACATGACATGGGCCTTATGAATAAAGAGTGCAGGCATTGTGGCGCACTCTTTTTTCAAAGTGAAGGAATAAAGCGCGATGGCGTGTTCACCCTGTGTTGCATGAGGGGTAAGGTTGAGCTACCTCCTCTCGGTGAGTGTCCTGCTTACCTACAGGAACTTTTAACTGAAGATTCAGATGAGAGTGCTGATTACAGGCAGTACATCAGGAACTACAATGCAGCATTGTCGTTCGCTTCGTTCTGTGCAGATGGCTTCGTTGAGTCTCCACGCCGATCTGTCTACACTTTCCAGATTCACGGCCAAGTGCATCACCTCACTTCTGGGGCTGCGCGGCCAGTAGAGGGATCAGACCCTCGATATAACCAGCTATACTTCATAGATGTGGATGCAGCTAATGCTGCGAGGGTGCGTCAGCACAACCCTTGCCAGCTTGCCATTTTGGAGAGGCTTGAACATCTTCTTGGTGGAATCAATCCTTTGGCACAGATACACCGGTCGATGCATCAGGTGATGGTGGCGGAGGAAGAGGAGTCAATGAGGACGGGTCGTCCTTTGAGAGAGGTCACCTTGACTCTCAAGCCGGGCCTGAACAAGGATCCCAACATCTACAACCTTCCTGTTGCCCTAAATGAGGTAGCAGCGATATTTGTTGGTGATGTGCCACCTTTGCGGTACGATATTAGGATTTATCCTAAAGATAGGCCGGTTCAGTCGATAAGCAACCTGAATGCCTTGGCAGACCCCATGACATACCCTCTTCTGTTCCCGCACGGAGAACCAGGCTTCACCTGCGGCATCGGCCACTCTTTCATTGTGAGCGCGAGTCGCAACACAATCACATGCAATCAGTGGTATGCCTACCGCATCATGCAGAGGCGCGGATTTTCAATCCTGCATCATTCTGGGAAACTCTTTCAGCAGTTCGTCGTGGATGCGTACTGCAAGGCGGAGGCCTTGAGGATATGGTTCATCAGGAATAACCAGGCCAAACTCAGAGTTGAGGAATACCATGATCTTCAACAGCATGTGCAGAGGACAGCTGACGCTGCTAATGTGAGAGTGGGCAAGATTGTCATCCTGCCATCTTCATTCTATGGGTCGCAGAGACACATGTACCAATGCTACCAGGACTCGGTAGCTATCATGCGCCAATTTGGAAGGCCGGATTTATTCATTACATTTACATGCAATCCGAAGTGGCCGGAGATTGCGCTGTCGCTGGAAGGCCGCCAGCAGGCATGCCATCGTCCCGATGTTGTCTGTCGAGTGTTTAGATGTAAACTCGATTCATTAATGGATGATATCCACAGGAAGCAGGTGTTTGGCAAGGTGGATGCCTACACCTATACCATAGAATTTCAAAAGCGGGGACTTCCCCATGCCCACATTCTGCTGATTTTGGCGAAGGGCGAAAAGCTGGCGATGGCAGAAACAGTCGATGCTGTTGTACGAGCAGACATCCCGGACGGAGAGGTGGAACCTGAGCTATACGCTTTGGTAAAAACGCACATGCTGCATACCAAGTGCGGGCCATCTGCACCCTGCCACAGGGATGGAGGTTGCAGGTTCCACTTCCCGAAGGCTTTTCGTAATGACACCCTGCTCCACTACCGTGGGTTCGTGCAGTATAAAAGACCGGATAATGGCGCATCAGCTACTGTCGCCAACAAGGTGTACGACAACAGGCACGTCGTGCCTTACAGCCCGTACCTGCTTCTCAAGTTTCAGAGCCACACTAACGNCAATGCAGCATTGTCGTTCGCTTCGTTCTGTGCAGATGGCTTCGTTGAGTCTCCACGCCGATCTGTCTACACTTTTCAGATTCACGGCCAAGTGCATCACCTCACTTCTGGGGCTGCGCGGCCAGTAGAGGGATCAGACCCTCGATATAAC
>NQII01008225.1:0-18440 GCA_002778355.1 Clitarchus hookeri
CTCAATATGAAGGTTTGGAGAGATGTTTGCCACAGCCAAGTTGCAGGTGTGGCATCAACTTCATGAATACATACACATGTAAGGTGGTTTTCCTCGTGAGCAGTGAACGTAAGTTCTTTGCAAGTGGAATATGGGTAGGCTTTCTGAGCTGTCAAGTTAACACACCTTGAAGCATGCATTTTCAGGGTGCCCGGCGACTGGGACAATCGGGAAAAACCTGAAAAAGTAGAATTTTTTAAACATTTTAAAAATTGTCAATGTGTGTGCCTGCCACAGGTTACAGTTCTTCCATACATTTTGTGGAAAACATGAAAGTCGTACAGTTTTACGGAAGCAACTCAAATTTTATCACAGTTAATTCCTTGGACTCCATTGGATTATTTAAAAATCTGTGCCTGTTGAATCTCTCTCCTCTACCACCAAAGTTGATGAACAAGCCTTGTCTAAACGAGTGGTTCCTTTAGGTAACATCAAAATATTTCCAAACCATTCATCCCAGAATTGTGACGTGCCTTGCACACCCTACACNTGGTTCCTTTAGGTAACATCAAAATATTTCCAAACCATTCATCCCAGAATTGTGACGTGCCTTGCACACCCTACACCAAAATTTCTCAACGACATTTAAGCAAAAGTTGATGATCCAAAATCGGAAATTTTGTGGTGTTTGCATGTAGTAAAGCAACACGTTTCCAGGCATTGACATTGTAACAGGAATATAGTTGCAAAACAAAATTAGCATACAACATTGGCAGACCTTTCACCTTATTTCCAAAAGCAAATTTTAAATACTGTTTACTGTGATCATGTTGTAGATTTTGGTATGTCAGGTGACACACAAACTATATTTACTTATAGCTAATTTTAATTGTAAACTATAGGACCACCATTCAATTTTTTTGTGGTGAATAATTGATTTATTTTATGATTTTCTTAAATTCTTTGTTCAAGTGTCTATGGAAGTAGATTACTCAATTTAATGAAGTTTTTATATGAAGTTTAATATTTTTGGACTTTTCTCTAAGGCTTCTGTCAGTTTGGAATATTTGAAAAAAGAATGGAAGTCTCAGGAATAAATCTTGATTCATCTACTTCTGCAGCTTGGCATTTGGAATTTTGATTTACGACTATGTCACACTTAAGTTGGGCATCCGTGTGCTGGGAGGCACACATCAGAAGACTCAACATCTCTGGCGTCGGGGTGATACTGTTGCAGCTGGCCTGACCAGGAGTGTAAGCTTTGATGTCTGTGTAGACTACCGTATTTTATTGCATATAAGTCGCACATTTTATTTAAAAAAATTTATTGAAAACTTGGGGTGTGACCTATAAGTGAGAAAAATTCCTCCAGCCCCGCACTAACTTTTCATTTACTCTGAATTCACGGTCTGCGGCTCGTTTTCCAAACTCTTCAGTGAACAAAATTACTTTCATTTTGAAACTTGTGGTGTAGGTACTTCGCTTTTCCATCACGAAACTGTCGCACTTCTTCATTGCCACAACATCAAAACAACACTACTTGCAGTGTAAAGACAATATAAGAGAAAGATGTGTAAGTCATGGCTACCATTTGGTACTCAAGAACTAACGCTACTGTGCTGCTATCTCTGTACACTCCACAGAACGCTTTCGAAAATAATCGATTGCCAGTTATTGGGCAAGAATCAATTCCTTTTATTACATTTGATTCTTTTAAAATATCTTTTACTGTTAAGGATTGCGAAGGGAATTACGTAACGGAAATATTCAAGTGCCTTTCTATATTTTGCACGTTTATTTAAAACTTACAAAGATAAACTGCAGAAATAATGGTTAGGTTTTTGCTTTTAACATAAATTGTTAGAAATTTTCCTTGTAAAAATATCACTTCAAATTAGAGTACATGTTTACAAGTACATATTTTTTGGAAAAAAGAAATAAAACTTTGGCAGTCAAGGCTGCATCTTGAGCGCTATATCAGTACATTCCAAACGAACTACGTCCAACAAACTTGCGGTGCACTGTGTCTGCGCTGTAGGCCTGTAGCTACGCTTGGCAACATCGCTTGCTTGCAAGGACACAGCTGCCACACGACCTTTGCCAAGGTCGCATGCATCAGCCATCCGTGGCGCAGGTCGTGTTGTACAGGATGTACAACGATGAACGCGACCTATAAACGATAAATATTATTTTTTTTAACACCCTTTGAAAATAATGGTGCGATCTATAAGCGCAGGCGACTTATATTAACTTCCCATTTCATACATCCTACACAATCACACCACTCCATATGGAACTTAAATTTAGGTTTAATTGCAATTATATTTTTCTGTGGACATAAACCTAATGACAGAGTTAAAATAATTAAATTTCTTTTTTGCTCTTTGATATGAACTAGCCGAGGCCATAACTTCATTAACTTATTACTCCATTGAACTGAGTGACCAGAACTTAATGTTACCTACCTAAAATAATTATGATAAAAGACTTCTCAGTTAGAGAAAATTTCCTTTGTAAGAAAGGTGGTCCAGCATCAGACCTTACTAATTATTGCTAATTAAAGAATTATGCCTTATTTAAATGTTCCTTTCTTTTGCCTTGACTAACGGCCATTGCATGAATTAGTTTGTTTTCANGCTAATTAAAGAATTATGCCTTATTTAAATGTTCCTTTCTTTTGCCTTCACTAACGGCCATTGCATGAATTAGTTTTTAATTTTCATATGGATGAAAATGATTGGGTAATTATTTGTGGCAAAACTGTTTGTTTCCAGCCTGGGTGTAGCTTTTACTCAAGGTAAGGTGAATGTGTGTTGTTTATGCACCTTTTCATCTTGTTTAGTGTTCGTTTTTATCCTCTCTTGCTGTAGTTTTTTTTTTCTCAGTTATAAACCCTCTAGATGTTCATGCAGTTATATTTTATTTATTTTACTTTCCATATACTGATTTATTTAAAATTACTGCTTTGGGCCTACTACAGCTTATCTCCTTTCATAATATTTTTGGCGCTATCAACGTTGTGGCAGACTAATATTCACAGGAAATTATCCATTCACTTATTTCTGATTTAATAAAATATGGACCAGGATCCCGTAAGAGGGGCATATTTTTTCGTACAGTTGAGCCCTTGATGTAGTAAACATGTAGATAATGAAAACAGCGATCTGAAGTAAAGGTTTTAAGAAACCATAAAAAAAATTCCCCGAAAATTTATTGAAACTAATAAAATATCCTTGCTAAAATATAAGTAGTTGCAATGAAAACATAATGATAATACATTCACTGACCCATGATAATAAAACGTAAGTATTTCTCAGTAGGTACCCTTAAACCATCTGCTGGTTAAAAAAAAAAAAAAAGTTGAAATCTGTTTAAAACTATGGCGGCGGTGATTTGAATTGACCGTGTGCATGGCTAGCGAGTTACACTTTGCGTGACACATGATGTCACAAAGGGCTCCTTTGTTCTTCACCCTTGCCTCCCCGTCCTGGCCGATCGCTCCCCTGGCGCCTAGCTGCCATCCAAACATGCATGCATAGCAATGATGGTAGCCAATAACAGTGCGAGTTACAGGTCTTCCCCTCCCCACCAACCATGAGCACCTTTTATCCTGTGACCATGCCAACACCATGTCCTTGTGTGCAGCGTTTGATAGGTTTTTCAATTGTTATAACTTTGATTTTTGGATTTTGATTGAAATTGATTACAGTGCCTGTTAACAACCTGTCTTGCTTTTCTGTCGCACAGTCGCAGTTGCTCTTGAAAAGTAGGTCACGTCCTATACACCAGCTGTGTACATGCCTGTCCGATGACTTAATGTGTGCCGCTATGGGCCGTCAAAGTGTTGGAAAAATGACAGCATGATTGTGGTGCAGCTTGCAAACAATTGTTTGTTTGCATGTTTATTTATGTCATTTTAGTGAGACAGTTGGCATTTGCACTCGCTAAAAATGTACGCTGACAAAAAATATATCCATAGTAGCACGTGCCACAATGTTTAGGTTTTTGTGACAGTAGGAGGTCCACTACCATATAGGATATAAATTTTTATCCAAGAGACTTTTTTCTGCTTACTGAAATAAATTTGTGTTTTGTTAATAAATTATTAAATTTTTTATCCATGAAGGCTTTCATAAATTGATTTCGCACTTGTTAAAAGGTAAGCGGTGCACAATGTTTGAACTTTTTCTCATTAACATAATGTTGTTTATGGACTTGTTATAAAATATTTTTATTCAGCATACTTCTTACTATTTAAATAAACAAAAAATGTTTAAAAAACAATCATCCAAATTTTGTACGAAAAAACTTTCGGAAATGGATCTTGCACTAGAAGAATGGTGATCTATGTCCAGGGACAAAACTGGCAACTGCCACCGGCCGGCTGCCTGCCATGTTGTGACATTACCCAACTGTCATACTGGACCCAGGTGTCCTTTGACCTTGATCCATGACCTTTAATAACTTTGAAACCAAAAAAATGGTGTCCATATTAGATGTTGGTGATTTTGACCTCGCGCCTATGACATTGAATCCAAAAAATTGCAGATTATAAAATGGAAATAATTATTTTAAAAAATTGTTTGAAGATGTACAGGTAGGTGGTCCGGGGTCCAAAGACCGGTGGATCGACTTAACTCCCTATATGACCAGCCCTCGCCAGTGTTCATCTTGTCAGCCATGTTAGATGTTTGTCACCTTGACCCCCAATGATCTTGAAGCCAAAAAATCCAAAAATTTCTTTAAAATGTATTTTAAAAATCATAAAAAATAATTATTAAAAACGTACAGAGGTCCCACCACAACCAACCCTTGTAAATTTTTTTTATTGGCTATTTAATTGGTCAATTACTCTTATTCACTCAACCCCTTCTATGCCATGCCATATCTACTCCCCATTTATTTTTAGTATCACCCACTAGAGTGCACTGGTAAGTTCAGATATTTCAGTACATCAGGTTGCAGACCAACCCCGGAAACGTAATCTGCAGCCGTCCCTGACGGGGAAAAAAAAAACTTTTTTTTAGGAGATTGGGTTTTGCATATGTGCGACTTGTCTTTTCAGCGCCAGCAGGTGTGGATTGGTACTACGTGCAGTATTCACAAGTTGGCAGCCGTAAGTCACACTTTGCTTTTCCTGTAACACTACCTGTCGCAGGCACGCGGTGGTCCAGAACCTGCGAAGGAGCGATCAGCTTGCTTTACCACACTGGCTTCACGCTAGCTGCAATGCATTTATTATTCCAACAGAGATTGATTGCATATTCATTTATCATGCAAGTTGGAAAAACAATTCACGAATGCGTATTTATTTTATCATACAAACTTAAATACGCGGGGGGGGGGAAGAAATTTTTTTTTTAGCCCATTCGAGAATGCACAAGGGCACACCGACAGGAGGGTCCAGGATTGACACTTTGGAAAAAATATACATAGTACCATACTTATGGATGAAAAATAAAACACGCGTCGCACACATTCCTAACACAGTTATTTCTAATGAAACAAAATTAAAGCTAGAGCACAGGGAAAATATGATGTTAGAAGTGTGTGCACCGCCCATTTATAATCTGCTCAATGCTAGCTAACAAGACTTGGAATATTTCGCACTTGAAACATAAATTCTAACACAAATATTTATTATGCATATCATGCGTATATACACACACACATCAAATGTAAAACAACATATAGCAAAAAAAAATTTAATGTTTAACCCATTACACCAAAGTAATTTTTGTAACAATCTACAGGAAAAAGAAAACCTCACTCGCAAGGTGCCACAGGGAAAAAAATTAAACTTAATATTCGTAAACAATGTAAATTATGGTTAGTCCGGGAAGGACCCTACCAGACGAGTTAAAAAAACTTCTGACCGACTCGCTAGCTGCTAACTTATCATAAATGCCCTGCCCGGGAATATATATTTTTACATGTGAAAATATATTTTGTCTGTTATCTTCGCTCGTTTGAACTTGTAGACGCACTTAAAACAAACAACTGACTTCTGGTAGACTGACCCCTCACAAAACTGACCCGTACATGACTCCTGCGGTGCTAATTGCAGTGTGTGCAGTGCATGCAGTACTGATTGGGGACTCCTGCCGACTGACTCCTTCCACAGGAGTCAGCAACTGACTTCTGCACATGATGTCTCAGTGCCTGCATGCGATAGGCCAGTTGCAATCGTGTAACAACTCTGTGGTTGGCTGGTCGATGGCAGAACAACATATTAATGGTGTAATACGATTGGTTCAAAGTCAATATGACTTCATAGGGCTTGCATAAGCATATATTATAAGCAATTGGTTGGGGGAGGGAGTCANAGACTTTGACAGCAATTGATGTGAAAGATACATCACCTCAGCTTGTGAAAGCATGTATAAAATAATATGGTTACAAAGGTAGCGGGTCCAGCAACAAAACCTACAGCAGTACTGCCATCAACTTCTTCTAGCATGACGCTGACAGTGCCAGCGGCTTCTTCAGATAGGTCACCTACAGCAGTGTTGCCATCGTATTCTTCAGGCACGATGCCGACAGCACCTTAGTTAGACTTCTTCAGGCATGGCGTTTGCTGCACCATAGATACTTACATAATAATATGTTATTTAAATAAGCTTGTAGGCATATGTATATAAATTTTAAATAATTTTATATATATATATATATATATATATAATTATCTGCGTGTTTTCTTCTGGGGCGAACGAGTATGTGGGTTTATTCAGTATTCCCATCTTTTTTTTACATACAAATTTATTGGTGGAAGGTCCTTCGTGGGCACAAGTTAGGCTCTACTGGAAAAAAAAACACAGTTGACGTTCTGACACTGTAATGCGAACATTGATTTGAAAGCGCGCTCTCGTAGTACCACGAAGATGAATTATGAAGACTTGCCTTTGACCTCAACGATCACAAAGCCATGACCTGCATCATCGCTAACTGGTTGTCGGCAGTGTTAATTCTGCGATAGTGTTTTCACCTATGGTCAAAATGCTCGTCCGCATGAGAGAACGGTCTGTACGAAGAGTCTTTTTTTGTGCAATGAAGCATTGCGACATTGGTCCCATGCAGTTTGTGCAAGGTGATACATTGAAAGAACATACCGAGATCTGCAAGGATTGGTCTACTGGAAGTCGACAAGTGTTGTCGGCAGTACCTCTTGCTACATAGATGTGTAATGATTCGACAGGCGATTATGATGAGAGAGTTAATTCTAAAGATGGAATGAGTGCAGGAGATTTGGTTTGTTTGGGATGTACACTTGCAAGACTTTCGCATGAAGTCAACAAACTTCAAACTAAACTGTTGTAGACTCTAAATACTGATGAGCATACAACCTCTTGCTACAAAGAAAAGCAAATATAATAGAGAATACAAAACAGGAGGTGAAGATTACCATGNATGAGCATACAACCTCTTGCTACAAAGAAAAGCAAATATAATAGAGAATACAAAACAGGAGGTGAAGATTACCATGAAGAGCGCATTAATGAAAATGAATATAGTGATAGTGCTGAAAACAATGATGGTGATTTTCTCGATGCACTGACACACCCCTCCAACACATTTGCTGCAAAGAGTGACATGAAGAAGGCGGAAGATACTGAGAATACTGGCTACCTATTTCCCGAGGACTCGAATGAACTTGTTGATAAGACTCAAAATGACAGTAGAGGAGAAGCACTCGGAATCATACACAGCAAATTCACAAGGCAGAATGGAACGAAGCAGGAGCATTTCTAGCTTAAATCAGATTTTTGGAACTATTTTCCTTGTAGCCCTCCGCGGACAATCTGTACAAGGTCAAGTCGTGCAACGACCACTTTAAGAAGCATGTTAAGGGCCTGCCATGGTACTGCATTGTTCAATACAAAGGTTGTGCATCGACAATTGGTGAAGCGTGGTGGGAGTCTGTTGTAGTTCTAGGTACTTTTAGAGCAAAGTGCAAATGCAGTTTACCCAGGAAGTGATTAAATATACTGAGTGACCTGGATATATACTTTTTAAAGCGAGATTATTAAATAAAATGTCCACCTTTCAGCTTTGGCGGTAGGACTACATAATTTTATTTTAAAATTGGTGGAATTTATTTTAACTAACGCTCTACATGCACCGCACTTTGCACCGCAGTTAGCACAGTACACACTGCAGTTAGCACCGCATGTACCGCATTCAGCACTGCACGTACTGCAGTTAACACAGCATGCACCACAATCAGGAGTAATTTATGGGTCATTTAGAGGTCAGTTTTATGAGGGGTTGGTCTGCCAGTAGCTGTCTGCTTTAAGTGTGTCCATGAATTCAAGCTGAGTGAAGATAACAGACAAAATATATTCCTGGGCAGGTCAGCGATGATAAGTTAGCAGATAGCGTGTCGGTCAGAAGTTTTTTCAACTAGTCTCGTGGGGTCNCCTGGGCAGGTCAGCGATGATAAGTTAGCAGATAGCGTGTCGGTCAGAAGTTTTTTCAACTAGTCTCGTGGGGTCCTTACAGGGCCTACCATAATGTACAATGTTTATGAATTAAAGTTAACTTTTTTTCCTGTGGCAACTTGTGTGTGAGGTTNGGGCCTACCATAATGTACAATGTTTATGAATTAAAGTTAACTTTTTTTCCTGTGGCAACTTGTGTGTGAGGTTTTCTTTTTCCTGTAGATTGTTACAAAATTGACTTTGGTGTAAGGGTTTAAACATTTAGAATTTTTTTTACTCTATGTTGTTTCACAATGTGTGTGTCTGTATATAGCCATAATCGACGTAATAAATATTTCTGCTAAAATTTATGTTCCAAGTGTGAAATATTCAAAGTTGTGTTAGCTAGCGTGTAGCAGATTATGAATGGAAGGTGCAAATACTTATTTTCATCATATTTTCCCTGTGTACTGACTTTAACTTTGTTTTAAAGAAATTATGTATCATCCTACTAATATTATAAATGCAAAAGTCGGTGGGTGTGTTTGTTACCACTCAACCCCATAACGGTAGAACGGATTTTGATGAAACTTGGTATGTAGGTACTTTAGGTCCTGGAATAGGACATACGGTACTTTTTATCTCGGTAAATTGTACGGTTCCTGTGGAATAACAACAAAACGTAATTCTGCAACGGCTGGGAATGTGACCAAAATATTTTTTTCCTCTGGTGTCAAGAGTTTATCAGGCTGCCCAAGGACCTCTGAAATGGCTTAACAACTGCTATAAATTGATAACAACCGGGACCGAATATTTAACGTGTCCTCCGAAGCCCGGAAGCGCTCAGATGTTATGCCACTAAACGGTCACCCATCCAAATGTGTGCCACTGGGAATGTTGCTTAACTTTGGTGATCAATTAAGATCCCTCAGCCAAACGCAAAAAGTAGTACCTCGGTACACTTATTTCTAAAGCTACAACTTGATGCAACTTACGTTTTGATTTCCATGCATCAAAAGCGGAAATGTGGTAACTACGCGATAGTTGCACTGATACACTCCAAAAACAATACTCTACTTCCTTGGCTATCTGGTAAAAAATAGTTACTTTTGGGTTGCTGTAATCGGTTTAAAACCTAGGCCAACATAATTCATTTATGTGAAAACAGAATTATAAAATTATACTGTCTTTTCCCNGTAATCGGTTTAAAACCTAGGCCAACATAATTCATTTATGTGAAAACAGAATTATAAAATTATACTGTCTTTTCCCAATTTATTAATTAGTGTATCACTGTAAAACTCAATTGTACCCGGGCGAAGCCGGGCCGGTTCGCTAGTAAGAAATAAAGGTGTTAGGAATGTGTGTGTTATTTTTCATCCATCAGTCAAACCCGGACCTTCCTGTCAGTGTGCCCTTGTGTATTTTAGAATGGGCTAAAGATAAAAGTGTGTGTCTCTTTTTTTTTTTTTCTTCAGCGTATTTAAGTTTTACATGATAAATGAATATGCAATCAATCTATGTTTTATTTTCTAGCAAGGCAGACTAAGGAGGTTTTCAATTTGTGAACATATTTAATGCAAATAATATGTTCCTCCAGCATTCCAAATTGGGTTCAAATACGTTAGTAGTTCCTGAGATGTACTGCAAATTTTTTTTTTTTTTTTTCAATTGAACAATATTTTAAAAAATGGCCCGACCAGAGAGACATTTATTTAACATATTTTATTTCAGACTAGCCATTGCTAACATATCAAATTTTGTTTCAATAGTGTCTAATGGGTCAACAGTTATGGCATACTAACATTAAATATTCATAAAACTGCTATTTGAAAATGTGTCTAATTTTCTATAATTGTGTAGTCTACATGTTAGGTGACTTACCACGGAAAATATTTATATGTCAATGTTGGCGGGAATCGGTTGAGCATCCGGAGATATGATGTAGTTTGTTGTTTCATGCAACACTATTTTACAAAATAGTCTACGTATCATAATTGTTAGCTTTAAGTACCAATTTTGGTTTAAATAATTGGTTTGGCAGTTCTGACACACTTGTCATAAATGTTTCTAAGAAGCAATTTTGAAGGTGCCTGATACAACTATATCACGTAATTTTAAGTGGCCTATAGCATCACTACTTATATGGCAAATTTGACAGTAACTTTTTAAGTAATTCTATAAATATTATGTAAAATCATTAACTTATTAAGTTGCAAGATCCAAAATGGGAGGAGACCTTTGGGGATTCGAGTTAAATTCCATCCTGACATTGTGAATGTTGAACATACAATATTTGGTTCAAATTGGCTGAACAGTTTGCGAGAAATATCATAGCACCAATAATTTCAGTGAATAATTTCAAAAGTTTCAGGTAAGTACGTGCGCGCGCACACACATAACACACTCTGACGCCCCACTGTTGTGCGCCAATTTAACTTGACGCTATTCCCCACCTGTGGCATACAAGGTGGTTTATAGGGTCGGAATTAATTCCTCCAGGCACAGACTATAAGGTGCCTGGGATTTGAGGGTGTATTAATAAGGTAATCTTTTGGTGTTTCATTTTGATGGATGGATATATTGTCTTGAGTTATAAAAAACATACAGAAACACTTCCGAGGTGTGGTACTCTATTTTGGCTAACTTGTATTAACTGGGGGTGACGTCGTGTTGGAGGGGGGGCTTCTCTGGACGGCGACTTGATACTTAACTACTCTGCTGTTGGTGCTGGTATGTTGTCTGCTGTGGGTGAGCTTCGGCGATGTGGGCGGCCTTGGAAAAGGTCCGCGTTTGGTGCCGTCTCCCCTGGACTGCTGTTCTAGGCTCGTTCTGCCGTCCTCTTCGCGATTTCCCGACGCAACTCTTTTCNTGGTGCCGTCTCCCCTGGACTGCTGTTCTAGGCTCGTTCTGCCGTCCTCTTCGCGATTTCCCGACGCAACTCTTTTCTTGGCGCCGTGATAATGAACTGTCCTGTTCATTAACTGTCCTACTGACGTACTCATGTACTGAGATACTGTTGTGGCCGGGGTCCGATCACCCCTGGCCGCTCTCTGCGCGACTGATTCTCTCTGTGCGGTAATAATTAACNTGACAGCGCCACAATAATACTCTTACTTAGTCAAGACATGCACACGAAGGCTTTTGTGTGAGTCTTGGGGTAAGCCACCGGTGTCTTTGTGTTCACCTTGAATTCTAAAAAAATTACTATGAATTACACTTCCTGGATCGAATGTTAAATTGTTCAATGCTTTATACATTCCTCAAGGCCATTTGTACCACAGTAATAATAATAAAAGCACAGCTTTCCTTGGGAAGGTAGGCAAAAATGGAAGGGAACGAATGCAACTCTTATAGTTTTGCAACAAATTCTCGGGAACAGGAACTTTGATTTAGTATAAAATTGTGATTAGTCTGCGGACTGTATTCAAAGGTTACATTACTGTATTTTTTTTTGTAATACTTAACATGATTATCTTTATATTTCTGTGTTACTCAATGATTTTTGTTCACATTTATAATTTTGCGAAATTCTATTTACATGGTTTTGTTAGATTAATGAGATTTTAATATGTTTTGCAATATCTTAAATTTCTTTTGAATCTAAATTTTTTTTGTTATTAACTGAAACAATTTTTTTTTAGTAAGCATGGCTAGTTTTAGGTTTTTTCAGTTTACGGTTTTTCTGTAGAATTTTTGAGATTTATAACAATTTTCCAATGTTACCAGGTATATTCCAAGATTTTTTGTGATTTACTGAGATTTTCAGGAATATGGTGGCATTTTGCTTGATATTAGTAGTTGTGGGCTGCATATTCCTCCCTGAGTTGAAGAGTAGAATATTTAAGAGCCCTGTCTAACTTGTGACATTGTGTATCTGTCGGAGAGCTGATTTTGTATCCAATACAGGTTCTTGNACATTGTGTATCTGTCGGAGAGCTGATTTTGTATCCAATACAGGTTCTTGATGATTTCCCCTGTAGTTTTGTTTGATTCATTGCCTTTAGAATGCTCAGATTGCAGACAGAGCTTTCCAAATACACCCAAGTGTACATAAGGCTGTGAAACTGGCAATTTTTATGTCCATGGTTTTAGAACACGAATCCTTTTAAGGGAATTTCAGTCAGATCCACCTTTGGCTCCTCTTGTACAATAGATATTTGTTACTTCTCAGGAACTTACGGAAAAGATAGTAAAGCCAGATATTTGAAGGATTCAGTGAAGTCAAAGGAAATTATCTGCACCCTAAATTTGTTGAAACGAGACAGGAATTGCTGTCTCGCAAGCTAAACTATCAGAGTGGGATATTCTGGAGTTCAAAAATGAGAGACATAAATTTTTACAAATACAAATTTCAAAAAGAATGTCCCTTTTGCTTTACTTTAAGTCAACCAAAATTCTTCCNGACATAAATTTTTACAAATACAAATTTCAAAAAGAATGTCCCTTTTGCTTTACTTTAAGTCAACCAAAATTCTTCCTTATTTTGACACAATGGTAGCTACACAAGTATTAGTCGCTCAGAAATGTTTGTCAAAATGTTAGAAATAGTAGACCCCTCAGTTTCCAGAAATAAGGTCAAGACAGATCAGTTGCTAGAGGTATTTTGGACCAATTTTGACTCGCCNTAGACCCCTCAGTTTCCAGAAATAAGGTCAAGACAGATCAGTTGCTAGAGGTATTTTGGACCAATTTTGACTCGCCCCCAATCCCTATATGTTAAAATTTGCCATTTTTTGCATGAAATCTGTGTTTAAATCTCTATTGTAAAAACTGCGTGTTTTTTAAAATTAAATATAAATTAATTTTAATAGGTAGATGTTTTCTGAAGGAGATAATAAATATCCTAGAGGCGTATACTTAGCCTCTCCTCGTCTCCTGAGATGTAAAAAAACATTGAGTGGTACAATGTTTTACCAAGCATTTAAGTCCATGTTCAATCGTCTCTATCGTGAAAATGACACATATTTTTGATTAAATATAATTTAACATTTACTCTTCTGGAAAAAAGATATCCGAGAGGCGTATACTTTCAGCCCCTTGTCACCCAAAATGTTACGGGTTGTATCTAGTGGTTAGGGTAGTCAACTGCAGCAAATTTTGCCAGTTGGAACAGAACTCCAGGGCGGGATTTGTGGCATGAGGCAACATTGCGGCTGAGAGTGGGGATCCTTCCCTCTCCTCTTTGCTTCAGTCATCTCGAAGTTTGCTAGCAGGTAACAACGTGGGCTGTCCCTGCCACTGCATTCCAGGAGTTTGACATTAGTCCTGAACCCTCAGTCTAACAGCTAACTGCTGACCAACCCTCACAGCATATTTACCCTACACTGTTCTATGTAGTAGACTGCTGGAGACTAAATTTATTTGGTATGTTATTTTATATTATGCACATTTCTGATGTTGAATACTGCTCTAAATACATTTATATGACTAGTAAAGCTGACATAAGAATTCAAAAATATTAAAATATTCTGTGCACAATTTACTTTTTGTGGTCTAGCACTGCTTTGTATTTCCCCTTATACTTTACTGAAGCAGAAGCACAATTTTGTATAATAATACATTAGTCAAGATACATTTGTCTGAACATGATACCAAATTAATACATTTTACAGTGGTACCTATCAAAGAAATAACTTGCCCATGAGCAAGGATGACCATTATTTTTTGTTTTGTTTCACCTTGAAACATTTTATGTAAATTTTTAACAACAGTTTTCTGATGATTATTAACAGATTATATAACACATACACTTAGTTTTGAAACTTAAGTATGAGAATAAAATTGTGACAATTTTTAATACTACACCCCATCAATGAGCATAACCTAGACAAACAAATATACTAAGTAGCAGACTTCATACTCTATATATGTGTGTGTTTGTAAAACAATAAGTATGCAGCATAAAACAGCAATGTTATATTAGTATGTAGTGATGTTATAAATGCTTTCTTAATATGAATGCACATACTACATTATAAAAGGTAGCCCTGACAGGGTGTCAAGTGACATGCTGTTTTGAAATTCCCTGACTTTTCCAGGCAAGATTAAAAATTTTCCAGACCTATTTTTAAATAATTTGGGCACGGGAAAAAATATTTGAGTTAACATACACTACTTAATGCTGTCGGAACCAAATCTGCAATAGGATTCAATGCAACAGATACAACAATATCACATAGATCTAAATATTTTGACGGTTACAAATTATTATGCATTATGTATGTACTCCAAAATACAAGCTCACCTGTGTACTGTACATTCAGTAATACTGAAATACTGATAGCTGTCCAATGAAACTTCGTGTATGTTCTGCTGAAGTAACTGGAGTAATTACTTCAAATTTGCAATACTGTATAATATTTCTTCAAGTTAACTGCACTGTACAAGATGCATAAGCACTTTTTGTAAGAATGAAATAATTAAAAATTTTTTTGCCTATGCTTACAATGAAGTTTATTTTAATTACTGTAGTAGACATCAAAATTACTTGTAAAAAGAAACATAGGTTAATATAAAAGAATTAAGTCGTATATTAGGATATATTGGCGGCATCAGCATCTGATTATTGGAGGGATGCCAATGGTAAAAAAAACTTTTGGATATAGAAGGGAAAGGGGGATGAATAAAATATATAAATAAAAGTATTTTATTAAAAAGAATNAAAAAAAACTTTTGGATATAGAAGGGAAAGGGGGATGAATAAAATATATAAATAAAAGTATTTTATTAAAAAGAATATAAAGCAAATAGGTACCTACATACACAGAGTACCTAGTATACACTACATACATACTTAAATGCATACATCCATAAATTACAAACATTTTTATTTATGTGCGTTACAGGTTATGTTCTTTACTGACATTTAAATTAAGTACAAATCTTATGAATACTAAGTCTTTTATTTAAATAATTTTATGTTGTTACAGCCAACATGTCTGCAAATTTCATAATAGTACACAATAATTTTACATTTGTTGTACAAACAAATAATCGCATTACAAGTTAATCTAAACTCAGCTAATAATCCCCCTCCCTTCCCAAAGCACCATCATCTCAACTGTTTTCTGGATGACTGCAGTGCCATATTACTTACGTCAGATTTGCATAGTTTAGTTGTTTCATAAAAACTAATNACTGTTTTCTGGATGACTGCAGTGCCATATTACTTACGTCAGATTTGCATAGTTTAGTTGTTTCATAAAAACTAATTGATATCAAACAAATGGTAATTTTTACATCCTCGAAGTATTGCAACTATTAAGATGGGATATCTCAACATTTCCTTTGACTCATTNACAAATGGTAATTTTTACATCCTCGAAGTATTGCAACTATTAAGATGGGATATCTCAACATTTCCTTTGACTCATTAAAAGTTCTAAGACAAATAGTATATATCTACATTAAAATACTAGTATTTCTTACAAAGGCCATTACGTTTACTTTATAGTTGATCATATTCAGTATTTAAGTATTTATTGCCTTTAAAATGGAAAAAAATTAAACAGTTTGTTTACTCCCAAAATGATCCGAAAACATTCTTCCTTGAGTTACTATTTCAAATGTTACTACTAAAGTTCATTATTTTCTTCGGGAATTTCATGGTGGTGCAAATATTTTNCTTGAGTTACTATTTCAAATGTTACTACTAAAGTTCATTATTTTCTTCGGGAATTTCATGGTGGTGCAAATATTTCGCATGGAACCTAAAAACTAAATGTACAATATTTTCAAAATTAGAAAATTTGCGATATATGTTGGTAGTAGAAATATGGGGAGTTTGAGGCAAGGGCTGGGGCGCGGTGGAGATATTCATACTCTGTCATTCTGCTCGTCCAGTGGCCATCTTGTCTGCCATGTTGGACGTCAGTGAACTTTGACCTTGAATACCCAAAAAAAATCCCAAATAATTTCTTATTAAAAGTTATTAAAAAATTTATTTAAAAAAACTTACATTTTCGGAGGTCCGCTCAGCAGACAATTGACCCCCTTCCAATCAATCACATTGTAATAACATTCATCTCCCCTACCAATGTTTGTCATCAGTTATTTAGTCTGCAGGCCTCCACCCCCTCACCATTACTCATTCCATCATATGCAGCCATCTCGTTTTTTAATTTGTCATTTATTTATACATTATTGGAGACCGCCATATTGGATTTAATATGTTTACTTTTACATCACCTAGGTGGTGGTAGTGTATTAATTAGCGATTTACCCACCAGACGAGCTGTTGATTTAGCTACCAGGTAGCAGCCATATTTGTTTATATTTTTAACATATATGTGGTGCTGTCTGCCAGTTACTCAATTTGATTGACCCCTTCCACGTCATGCCATATCTACAGTCAATTTATTTTTAGTATCACCCACTAGAGCACACTGGTAACTCATGTTTCAACCACCAGAGATAATTTACTATCTGCAAGAGTGCTATCGAACTGTACTAAATGGTGACAAGGTCATGTAAATTGTCATATTTAATTTTTTTTATTTATTTCTAAATGTAATTTTTTTACTTAAGATAATTTTTTATATAAAGCAGAGTATTTTAAAATAAATAAAACACAAAAATTTTTTTTTACACAAAATGTATTGTACACATAATAAAATACATATAATCAGCAAAAAATCAATAATTTTCATTAATCTTCTTTGAACAGAGTCCAAATTACATATTTTAATCTGCAGATCTTCAATTATGATTTTTGGGTATTGTAGAAAGTTGAGCAATTCATGTATGGCGGTAAGCAGCAGTGCTTTACGAAGGGTCGCACATATCACAGGGTCGCTACGAAGACCTTTGACACAAGCAGCAGCAGTACTTGTCTTCGATTCACCATCCATTCCATTATCATTGCAGTGCAGACTTGACTCCTTTTTGATTGATGGCTCTATTATACTAGTACCAAGATCTGTCTCATCGATAACAGGTCTGCTGGTAGCAGAACCACCATCAGCAGTCTCAGGAGTACATGTTGATTCTCGACAAATGGGTGCAGGTTAATCTCTGGAACCAGTGGCAGAATCATCCATGATGGACACTGACATGAGTGCCTGGCGTCAGCAATGCACTTTGCGGCGTCTAGTCTGGCTGGTGGCATCCTTCTTGGACCCAAGTTGCTGGGAGTGGACCAATAGTTTGTGCCCCGCCTGGAGCAAATCCACGTCACAGTCTGGTGTGTGGATGGTAGCATGAGTTTGTGCCAGGGTGATGATTTGGTCCACGGCGCAGGGAAGCTGTCTCTGTGACCTCATGCGTAACATGACGCAGGCCGATGCTACTGGACAGTTCAATTGGAACTGCATTGGTTCGTAGACAACTGAAAAATGTGTTTATCGCCAGTGCTGCACGCCAATACCATCGCAGGTCTTGGTGTAGGTGCATAGATATCCATCTTCTATGATGAAACTATACTCCATGTTACTATAGTTTGGCTTGGTGCTTGCATAAATGTTCGTAGGGTAGAATGGAGTCATGGTGATGATCAGACCTCTAGGCGACGACTAAATGAGCTCGTCGATTTTTTCTACTTATATATAATATGGATGTCGGATCAGGTGTGCCACCATACGAAAAACTAAAATCCCTAACATTTAGAGAAGTTCGGGTGACTTCATGTCTAGTTGTAGGCAGCCGATTCCCAGTTCAAGTACAAGGCACACCATTTGCGCAGCAGCTGCACGCTCTTCAGTGTTGCAGGCCCAGTCAAGTTCTGACCTGTCGCATACATGACGATACGACTCGCAGTACATTTTAAAGAGCTTGCGAAGCAAAGGACATCCATACTCATCCTGCATGTCAATAATCTCCACTTCAAATTTACGCAAGTCGCTAAGAAATTTTTCTGCTTAGGTCCTGCTACGTAAATCGGGGCCTTCGGGTACTGCATCAGCTAATCTTGCATAACGTTTCCCATCTGATGGTATGGAATCTTACCTTTGTCCCACTCTAGTCCGTGGTAGTACTCGGTTAGCCAGGCATTTGTTTTCTCGCTCTTCTCGTCCAACAGTTTCCACGAATCATGGGAAGATTGGG